>JAHXMU010026361.1:458686-496634 GCA_019455685.1 Philornis downsi
TCACTTTGAACTGAATGGGGGCCTCCCCATTCGCCAGCAATGTTGCAGGTAGAACAAGTGATTGGTGCAGTTGCACGAGAATCACACCGACGACGCCAACAGCAGCAACGATAACAAAATGTTGTTGAACAGGAACAAACCGAACATGAATGCCACCAACCTTAACGAAAACCTGAGCAATGTGCAACATTTGCAACATCATTTGTTTGCACACAGAAGCTTTCGGCTACTGGGGCATAATGTACACAGACGCACATACACACACACACACACACAAAGAATTGCTCCCAATGCCGAATGGATTGCAGAAGAGGTTAGTGCAACTTGTACCTCCAGTGATCACTGGCATCGTGCCACAACCAGCACAATCCACAATGCATAACAATTCGCTTCTGTTCGAATAGAAAAAAAATACATCCCACCAACCACTCACCGACAGAATTCGCGTCTCTAGTTTTCTTGCCCAGACAGACCGAAAGAAAGGGGGACGGACACTCCTCCACTTGCTTGTCGCAATGTCGGGACTCGATGGCAACAATGGGAATTGCAATCGCTTTCAATGAAATGATGTTCTGTTGATCGTCGTTGTCTGCCAAGCGACCGCTCATTGGACCCAGTAGTAAAGCTGACCTCTATTGATTGCTGTTTGACCTGAACAACAGCAACAGCAATAACAACAGCTCTGAAAAAAATGCGATTAATGATCATTGGTTATTCTGCTTTCAACATTCCAGGAATACTAAGCAGTGTTTACAGTGGCTCGTTGTGATGATGATTAATGTACATATAGATATGTCTGATCTTAGCTGATCTAGCTCATCTATAAAACTTCGCAATAAATCTGATGATGAATGTCCTTCATACCTTTCCAATGTCCCTCAATATTAGCAAAATTAAACAAATAGACATGCGACCAAAGTATGTGGAAAGTTCTTTCATGCTGACAAATTTTGCTATAACAGATAAGTGAGCGTGCCAAAAACGATTTCCCCTCATATAATATGTAATATATTGGCTTATCATATTTTTCTAATGCAAAATTGTATTTTTGAGTATTTTTGTTATAACCAGACACAAACGCTTGGTGTGAGCAATTTTTTCCCTAATAGAATATTTGTATCACTTGTGACTCTTGCAGGCAGCAACGTTGTGTGTGCCCACGAGCTGTTCCCACTTCCCCCAAACGACAACAAAATCATTTTGCTTTAATTAGCCAATAAATAATAAAACTGTTAAAAAAACGTTGAAAATATCTAATCTTCCAGAGGTAAATGCGCGTCTTGCGAGTTCAAAGTTTTTCTTACTGGATCGGATTTGGACAGTCGTCGTACCTATGATACCATTAAAGCGGCTAAAACAACCTCTTCCCATATAATATAAATATATTAGAAGGTTTTACTAGATTTATAGATTGATGGACTACTCAAGATGTTCGAACTATAATCGCGTGCTAATGTTGGCTACATAAACTTAAGTGTAATTATAGCGTCACCCAAAGGAATGAATGTATATATCATTTGGAATGGCCGAAGACCAAAAGGAAGCATTTAAAGTATCCGTCCGCCTGGCTGGCTGGCTAGTTGTCGGATGGGGTAGCGGTTGCAAATCTTTACTAAATTTATGAAAAGTTGGCGTAACTTAATATTTTTCCAGAGCGTATCGGAATATATCAGCCCACCTCCAATATCTCCCACACAAATTGACCAATTTCAGAAATTAAGATTTTCTATTGGAGCTCCATATTCGTAAACTGGAGAGACTTGAATTTTTCTCCATTGCATTTTGTTTCAAAAGCTTGATCTACTCTACACTCTATTTTCGGTACCACCCATACAAAAGGCCGATATAATTCATATATTCTTAGGTTCATATCTTTTATACAAATTTAGTAAAAT
This sequence comes from Philornis downsi, assembly GCA_019455685.1. NCBI lineage: Eukaryota > Metazoa > Arthropoda > Insecta > Diptera > Muscidae > Philornis > Philornis downsi. The sequence continues at coordinate 460,582 of JAHXMU010026361.1, forward strand.
TTTGTCAAGGTAAGCGTTTGACAAATTAAGGCCTCACAATGAAAATGGATATCATTGTCACACTACTTCTGGTACCTGCAGTAGCATAGGATCTTGTTCAATATATGGGCGTACTCTGTAAGCCCTCAGAAAAATTGATCAACAACCGAATTCAGTCAAATTTGGTGTGTTGTGCCGGGCAAGGTAAAGAATGTTCTGGGATTGAAAACGGAGGACAACGCCACATCCCTTCTGTTCCCTCTCATACAAATTGGCCAATTTATCAGAAATTAATTTTTGTAATCCCTAATTTGTAGACTGCAATAACTTAATATTTTCCTTTGTATTACTTTACAACGCACGGCAAAATTCAATAAAAATCGCTTAAGTAACTATGCCTCTTTCGTTACCACACAAATGACCGATTTAACGCACACATTTCGGACTTTTAACATGTTAAGCAGTCGTCCTCAATTCTGCAAAATTTAGCTCACACCATAAATTTGGTAAACTTAGTTCTGAGAATAAAAATGGGCGGAACGAATACACGAATTCTGGTGCCTGCCATACAAATATCCGATGTATTGGATTTAATCTCAGATTAATACCTTTTTTTTAGTTGTGCTCAATTCAGTTTAATTTGATACCCGTCATATGCTTAACAAAATTGAGTATGAAAATGCTATCTCTGGTAGCTAACCTACAAATGGGCTAACTTTCCAAAAATCAAGAATTCCTCCGCAATTTCTAGCTGTTTGACTGGGAAAATACGAGAAAAATCAATCAATTAATCACGTCGTTCGTACCTCATCCCATACAATTGAAAGATTTAATCCACCTCGTCCTAGCTTCAATATTTCAGGTAGTTATTCTGAATTCGGTGATGTTTGGCACATATTATGCATTTGATAAAGTTAGTCCTTCTTTTTCTTCTTAGGTGGCGACTGGAACAGACATCCTTATCTATTATACGTCGCCGTAAAAAATAATTCCAAGCGCTTCGGTCTCCTGCGCTTCTCCTTCAATTCGTCACACTAAACTTCGACAGTATTTCAAAAGCCTGGTAGTTCCGACGGAGTTTTGGTTGCCCTCTTCTGCGCCGTGCATCTAGTTCGTTGTCGAAAACTTTGCGTGTCGGAGCATTTGGGTTCCGCACAACATGATCCAGCCAACGCAATCGCTGGATATGAATGCGTTTGACCACGTCGATGTCGGCATACAGCTCATTGTTCATGCGACGTTGATACTCTCCCTTAACGATGATGGGTCCATATATTTTCCTCTCGAAAACTACCAGTACTGATTCTTCCGCTTGCGTCATAAGGGCTTTATCATCGAACCGCTTGCTAAGTTCATAGTAATATCTGTTAGCAAGCGATACTCGCCTCTTTATCTCTATGCTGACATCATTCGTTTTGTTTGCAGAGGAATCGAGGTAGATGAATTCTTCCACCACTTCAAAATTATGATTGTCAACGTTCACTCAATGTCTGCTTGTTCGTTGAAACCAACTTTATTTTGCCCTCGTTTACCACCGGACCCATTTTCACTGCTTCCTTTTCGATGCTTGAGAAGGCTGCAGTAACATGTCGCAGTTTTCGTCCAATAATGTCTATATCATCTGCATATGCGAGTAACATATGGCTTTGATTAAAGGTGGTACCAGTCGTGTTAACTGCAGCTTTCTTATATTCATTTCCAACAGTATGTTGAAGAGGTTGTACGTCGTTTGGTGTAAAAAGGCTGAAATAGATCTTTGCCTATCTATACTGAAGGCTTCGTGTCAGTCAGCGTCATCCTACAAAGATTTATGAACTTCACAGGAATTCCAAACTCGAACATGGTCTAATACAGTTTTTGCCATATTGGGCCATCGAGAGCAGCTTTGTAATCGACGAAAAGATGTCACGTGTCGATCTGTTTTTCTTGGGTCTTCTCCAGAATTTGTCGTATTTGTCGTATTTTGTGAACATCTGATCAGTTGTTGACTTACCAGGTCTAAAGAAAGGTCCTATCAGGTCAGTTAGAATCGGCTTTAGTATTTCACATATCACACTCGACAGGGCCTTATAAGCAATGGGTAAAAGACTGATACCACTATAGTTTTTACAAACACTTGAATCGCCTTTTTTAAACACAGGACACTGCACTCAAATTCCAATCATGTTTTTCTCGAGCCAAACCGTATTTAGGAGCTGGTGCAGGCTGCAACTTTCTGCGTATCTGTGACCAGATTTCTCTCGCTGTCCTTACATGAGAGAAGCCCTGTTCCATACCCTGTACTTCTTACCTTTTGGTACAATATTCGGGCTTCACCTCTGTCCTTGTATCTTTCTATTTTCTCACTCTCATCCTCTTTCCACAACCACTTCTTCTGCCTAAAAAGTTGGTGTGCCTCTCTTCTCTTCTCCTTGTAACGTTCCCTAACTGCACGCGTTACAATTGGCTGCAACGTTGACCTGTATGCAGCATCCTTTTCCTCAGACACTATGCGACATTCTTCATTGTACCAGGGCTTGTTTGATCGCGGCCATAGAATGCGCAATATGTTGCCCCTGTGCGTCAGGAACATCAGGATCAGGGGCGTTTAATTGTAGTTTGGTGGAGTAGGCTGTGGCTATCTCAGGAGTCGATATACGATATACGACGTCGAGCTTCCTTTGTGCCTGGTTACGAATATATTTCTTTCTGCTTAATCTCGTGCGCACTTTAGCTGCAACCAGGCGGTGATCCGAGTCAATATTAGCACCACCATGACATGACACCACCATGACACTAGAAGCATGCCTTCCATCGATTACCACATGATCAATTTGATTGCTCGTGTTATAATCAGGAGATAGCCACCTTGCCTTGTGGATGTCTTTACGCCGGAATCTGGTTCCACTTACTAACATATCACTTGCCGCATCGGCCGCATCGGTGTTAGCATGCCATTTAGGTTTTTCAACTAGTCACCTTCTCACTTTAGCTACCATCAAAATGATGTCTGATGGCATTACCAGTGAATATTTGCCCGAAGGTCGGAAGTCGTGAGCAAGTCCTCAGAACGAAAATTGTTGGACTGTCCAGTACCATCCGTACAAATGGTCCGATTGAATGAAAATAGATTTTCCCTGTAACTCCTAATCGACCGATTGCAGTATGTCTATCTATACAAATTAAATTACTTATGCCCATATATTGCTAAGTTCATATCTTCCATTCAATTGCACTAGTTGTTACGTACCAAACCAGCTTAGCTCTTCGAATGAAAGCGGCCTGCATAGCAACGCCCTTAGACTCCTATAAATATAGGTTGGGCTATTTAGCAAAAATCAATGGCTCCTGTATAATTTCTGAGTGGAAGACTTCATTAAGTTATGATTTTGTTTATTTTATTGTACGATAATTTTCGTAATAAGAATCGATCGACTTACCATGCCTATTGTGGCACTCCGCAAATGGCCTGAAACCCCAATATACAATATAATGTACTGTAGTATTTAAAATGTTTACTAGCCTGTTGAATTCTTGAAGATGATAATTTTTTGCTAAACATGGATTAAAGACTATAACTGGCGAGCTAACCACATCCTTCCTTTACTCTTTATGCAAAGTAGCATATTTAAACAAAATACTTCAGTTGTACATATAATTTACTGGCCCGATTAAAGTTAATGAACTCAATATTAATTTTTTGTAGAGCATAACGTAATTTATGAATCTGGAGTAAATTTCCATAGCTCTTACACATCCCAACTGTATATTAGGGATAATGTTATCTTAAACGATCTTACCATGATTGACACCGGACCAATATTAAATATAAAATATTTCCGATTGTTGTCTTAATGTAGGAACCACAAAACAAGATCAGCTAAATTTCATAACTAGGGCCTAGGATGACGGTACTTATTATTTACTTAACACTAGAAATATATGAATTCGATCAATTTTCGATCATCTATGAGGAACAATTGAAAATACAAAAGCAAGGGGGTGGGTGCAAAGTGGAAAAAGTAGACAGTTGGACGCGCCTTGCACCCTCGGATACGAAATGAACCTTTTGAAAAAAAAATATAGTAACATTTAGATGAAAACTATGGCATCTGGAAGCGATAAAACCAAGCCTGAATGGTATCACATTTTATAATTAATCATTTCCTTAACTCTACCTAAACCACAAACACCGAATTATATGAAATATTTGAATTAACTACAAATCTAATCGGTTTATATATAGATGAAATAATTAACAGTTAGGTTTAAATCTGCTATTATGTACAAACAAATAAAATCAAATATATAATCCATAATTTCAAATTAGCACTATTATGAGTTCATGAACATACAAAAGTAGCTTGAGAACCGAGGTCAGGTGCATTTAGTTTAAGACAAATTCCTTCTCTATTTGTAACTCGCCCAGCATGAATAAATTTTATATAATTCCGTAACATATTTCAAACTGTCCTCAAACTTTTTTCTCGCAACCCATCAATATATCTCGACAAATTATACTCATATATACTGTAATTTACGTGCTTAGATTATCTACCTTCTAAGAGGCTTTCATATCTCAGTATATACGAGTATATACGTGAGGCTATATAAAATCATGGACCGATATAGACATTTACAGCGGTGATCACCCTTAATCAACAATCAAATTACATGAAAATTATTGCTTTTAGAAGCGACAAATCCTTGAGTCCTTGATCCAAACAAAATACGTCCGTCAATCTGTGCTAAAATTGGGTTTTAACAGCGATCAATAGTGTGATCAAAAAAATGCATACATGGGCAGAAAAATGGACATCGCTTTGTGATTATCAGAACACTTATATATAATATATGATATACATACAGGGTTATCCATTTTTTGGTTTCAAAAGTAAAGTTCAATAAAACACATAAAGCTAAGATTTCGATGAAATTTTTACAATGCCATTTAAATGACCGTCTTTGGATTGGTTGCAGTAGTGAATCCTTAGGAAGTAGTTTTCGAAAAAATACGGCCCAATGACACCACCAAACAATAATGCGCACCAAATCAATGACTTTTCCATAATCCTTTCTGCGTTCTTCGACTCCCATATGCTACAATTTTGCTTGTTGACGTAGCCGCCGAGTGAGAAATGAGCTTCATCATTGAACTAATCCACATCCACGTGGTCGATGTTTTTGTTTGGGTTTTTTGGGTTGCTTAGCCAAATAAATCACATACATTAAAAATATAATAAAATTGTAATGAAAACCGCGACTTGCGGAAGCGATGGAACCCATCCATTTGTAACAGGGCTGCATTAAATCAATATGGACACTTTGCATTTCAATGAAAATGGCGACTTTAAGAAACGATAAAACCAAACCGTAGATAAAAACCATATCAAAACATAGACCAAGCTCGCCAATAAACAATTGGGCCTGTTCTTGTTCCAATCAATGCATTGTTCCAGTTGCTGGTTTTAAATCCTTCTGTCCTGGCACAATACTAAAACGGCGCAAAACAGCAATTGTAATTGGTTATCAACTACAAACTAATCGAATCTTCTTCTCTAATTCATCACATTAACAGCAACAATATTATCGATCCTTAAAATTTTGATTGTCCTTTACTGCACCACCCAACCACTTCATTGCCTTAATTTATTAGTTCTAAATCATTTTCATACATTCATATACTTGGTCCAGCTGAAGCTGATTGCTGTATTCTGACGTCGTCTACTGCGCATATTTCAGGTCAAATCATTTATCAAATGATCGCTCTTTGCTCCAAAGCAAGCGCACCATTTACTCGTCGAAACGAATAACTTTTCTTCACCCTCATTTATGGAAAAATTCGCATTACATTTCTCTTAGTTTGGGAAGACTGCGGTGATCTCTCTTAGTTTTAAACCAGCGATGTGTACACAAAATGTCACAAAACTTCTTCTGACAACTCAGATTATTCCTTTGTAGAGATTATGGTTTATTTCATCCTTTCTTGCAAAATGTGATATACGAGAACAGTCCCAAAACTAACTAACGGCCTAACAAAGAAGACACAAAAAATTTGTGAAAAATTTTCTTCATTTTTCAGCATAATCTCCTTTTAGCTCGAAACACTTTTTCCGCCCATATTCAATAGCTTTTATACCTTGTTTAGACTAAGAACTATCAAATTCCTTAAAATATCCATCAACTGCGGACTCCAACCTTCACTGTTGTCTGGCGAAAAAGGTGCGCGATGAAGCAATTCGAACTTTAATTAATTAATTTGGCCATCGCAATAGCGGATGTTTGAACTGGAGCATTGCCTTGATGAAAAAACAGTTTGTTTTTCTTTAAATGCGGCCTTTTCTCCATAATTTCATCACCTAAACGCTGCAATAAATTAAAATAATATTCGCCGTTGATGGTTTTTACCTTCTGAAGATAATCAAAAAAATAATCCCATATGCCTCTCAAAGAACAGACATCATGACCTTGCCTGCAGATGGAAAAGCCTTTGCCTTCTTTGGACACGATTCTCCCGTTCCAGTCCACTGCTTTGACTGTTCCTTTGTCTGAGGTGTGAAGTGGTGGACCCATTCTTATCCATGGTTATAAATCGGCGCAAGAAGTCGGCTTTATTGTGGTAAAACGTCGCCAAACACTCTACCGAAACATGTTCACGATGTTATTTATGCCCTATTGGAAACAAGTGCGGCACCCATCTCGCGCGCAGCTTTCTCATTTTCAAATCTTTGGTTAATATAGGATGTGTAGCACTTTTTGAAATGCCGACGATCATCTAATACCATTTTGTGTATTTTTTTTAACCGTGTCCGGCGTAGACCCCTCAATTAGTCGACCACTACGACGTTCGTTTTGGCAGCTCGTATGGCCTCGTTTAAACTCTGCTACACAATATTTTGCAGTCGTAAACGAAAGAGCAGTCTCCTCCAGAGTAGATTTTACTCGGCTTTAATATTGGTTGGACTAAGGCTTTTTAAATGGACATATTGAATTACATAACTGTGTTCAATTTTTTCAATGCTTACAAATTCACTGAGATAGTTCACTTCTGATGGCTCAAATAAAAATACTAAACAAAGTTGCGCCTTCAAACTCAAAACATATGTTTTATAATGTTGCCACTATTCCTATTTTAATATTGATGTTCCGGAATTTGAACATAATAATTCGGGTTGCTAATATACCCGTACGCGCTCTCAAGTGAGCTTTGGAAGACCACCTCTGAGACTTCTTGTTACAAGAAAGATGTACATTAACAAAGATGTACGCGCTTCGCAAAAATAACCAAATAAGTTTTCTGGTGTATAACATTTGACGGTAGAAAATGAATTTTCCCTGACAATTTTATTTTCCCACAAATCCGAAAAAGAATTAAATTTTCTGGGATAATGACAGTTCCTGGATAACTTTATATATTACTCCCATTGTCATTTAAGGTCCTATTTTACAGCTAAAAACACAAGAATACAAAATAGATTCTCTTGCATCTCACGAATGAGATATGGGAGAGTTTGTCACATTCGGTGAGCTTACACGCATTCAATTTTTAGGCTCATTTAACGGGACGTACAATTCAACGACGTTTCGGAAACGTCATAGACTGAAAAGCATTCACCAGACTCATCGATTACTCTAAGAGTTCGTCAGACACATCGAGGTGGCCAAAGCCTCATCTAGTCTGAAATAGCACTTTCGCTTGTCTTCACTGAATAAATTACCTATATATACCTATAGGCCAGTATCACCCTACAAACACGTACCAACTTCGCAAAGTCAGTCATGGTTTTATACAATTTTTGGAACATAGAACTGTCGAAGCCATCTTTATAGCGGACTAATAGATGGCATTTGTCAAGTAGATAGTATGTGTTCTCTTGATTCTTCTCCCGGATTTGCCACAGTGTTTGTATCTGGTCGTTTCTGGACTTATATATACAGTTGCACTGATAGGGTTTGGACTGGACTGGCTTTAGTTGTCCACTCAATACAGTTAAAGGAAATTTATATATGGTGAGTAAAAAACTGACACCGCGATAATTTTTACACAAAGTTTGCCTTGAATTGTTTTCGCTTCTCGACACCAATCCCTTCTTATTCTGGTAGACGTCTTCTTTTATTTTTACTTACAATCACTTAGATCATGAAGATATATTTATTCCATAATTTTCTTTATGTTATCATTTTTGGTTTTATTGATTGTCTGGATTTATTATCTTTAATTCAAATTACTGTCCTTCCAGACTTAGTGCGGTGTTATTAACCATCCCATATTGACACCTCCTGCTCTACTCACTGTTTTTGTAATGAACATCTTTATAGGTCCATGAGACTTTAAACTTGATGTATAATTCTGTTGATTTTAGCCTTCATCGAAATAAGTTAGAAAAATATGTTATACAATTTAAATATTATATTTAAATTATATCACGTATTATTGGTAATCTATACGGAATGTAATCATCCGTAGACTAAATAAATGAATGAATAATGAATAATTGGATCACCGTTTTAAATACAAGACATTCCACATTACTCCTGAGTAATACGCAGCTATCGTGCGCTAATTGTGTCAATTGCACATTACCCATGAGTACCGAATAGTGCCCATGCAGTGCGCACTATTCATTCCTCTGTTCTCATGTGTAATATGTAAACAATTGTAATATGAACTATTATAGCAGGTCTTAAATAACTTCGACACCAGACCATCGACACTCACGGCTGTGTTGTGTGGGCAGCCTAAACGATCATCGACAATTGGCTCACTTCCGCTTGTGTTTGTTCGAGCCCAGCCTTCTTCTTTCATTGTTTATAGGTATACAGAAAGACATCCTGCACAAATATTTTACCTTTTATGTTTTGGTAAAATCCTCTAATTTTTCTACATCGCCGTTTTCTCTATAACCTTCCCTCACAACAGGCATTACAGAGATTGCGCTCCATTCCTCATCACAATGGGGCTTGTCTGACAGCAGTATTTCAAAGTGAGTAAGGGGTAGGGGATAGTTGCCATAGAATAAGCCACATGTTGCCTCTGAATGTCTAACATGTTGCTATTTGATGTGCAAATGAAATGCAAATTCAGCGTCCCTTTCACTCAAAAGCAACCATTTACCAATGAATCTGGTCGTACAGGAAAGCAGAAAGCACCAAAAAATTGTGAGAGTTCAAAAGTGAATTTGCAAGAGGTAGAAGATGTGCTAAGAATATCAAGGGGCAGTGTATGTATTATTTTACATGAAAATTTGGACATGAGGCAAATGTTTTCCAGAATCGAATCGACAGTTCTTGTCCAAATGTTTTTCATGGATTTTTAAGTCGAGTGAGCTATGTCCTTCTACCTGGCTATACCGAGCCACCCATTCGTTCGCCTCCCATGCAAACTAAATGTTTAACTGATTTTTTTCCTTTTTTATTTATAATTCTTAGCTCAATCTGAAAAACTTTATCAGTTAATCGTGCATCTTCTTGTACCTCCATACAATTGATCGATTCAAATTAAATATTCTGCAAGGTGTACTTCTTCCCGGTAATACCAAATTCTGTCAAATTTGGTATACGTTATGAAAATGGGCTGATTTGTCACGCTGCTTCTGGTTCCGATGCACAGTGGAATATTTTCACGTAAAATATGGTATTAATTTGAAGGAAGGAAGTTATAGCTTTGAAACTTCGTACTTGTAATTAACATGAACTGTTTTCGGTACCAATCGACATTTGATGCTGCTGAGGCCGACCCAAAATATCTTTTAAACCTCAAATTCCATATCTCGGATTTCTAGCAAGGGATTTTCATCAGTTTAGGTTGATGGTCATTCGGTGCACTCTTAATTCTCAACTCGTTCTTAGCTTTCCTGGAATTGTTTATGCCATCTGTAAACGCCTTTTACCTCAAAGCACTTCCCTTCTGCAAAGTTCAAAATGAAATGCAATTTCTTTTCTCAGTAAAATCGTATATCGTAAAATTCACCGAAATCATTTTTTAAATCGTACAAAATCGATTCCAGACTTTGACTTCAATTATGACTCCGTTTACAATAGATTGATTTTATATGGGAAAAAATGTTTAACAAATACTTTTAGGATTATTTTGAAAATAATGTAAGCACCGAAAATGTAACATGCAAGGTTGGTAACACATAAACAAACGTGTTATCTTTATTTATGTGAAGACACATAGACTGCTAACATCAAGTACTTTTAACGATTCGTCAATGTCGTCATATAGGATTCTGAACCTAGAAGCCCTGCTCTATAACCCTTACTTTTTACGCTCTGATATAACTTTCGAACTTCATCTCTAACCCCGTATCATTCTGTATTCTCGCTTTTCCGCACTTTCTACAACCGTTTCTTCCGCTCATAAAGGAGGCCGGCCTCTTCTGCGTATAGCGTTTCCTCATTACACGTGTCATAACTGGCTTTATCATTGCCATCTACGCAGCATCATTCTCCTCAAACAGAATGTAACATTCTTTTTTGGGGTTATCCGAGTACGGGGTTTCGTACGCAAGTACGGTATTTGTGCTAGTTTCCAGCGAATGTGTAATATATTGTCACTGTGTCAGGAATATTAGGTTTAATGGCGTCTTTTCGTGATAATTTAGAAAATCTGTTAGAGGTTTATCTGACTTTCTTTGTACTTAGTTACGTATGGGTTTTGCTCTGCTCAAATTGCGCGTACCTTATCTGCAACCTGGTGATAATATGCTATCACCACCATCTATTAGCGAGTGATCAATCTGGTCTCTCGTTTTATATCAGAAGGTAACTATGCTGCCTTGCGGATGTCTTTATGCGGGGATCAGTTTTCACTTCATGTACCGTGACAAGAGAAATTCGTTTTCGGAGGTGCTGTAATGTTGACTACATTTTGCGATTGTTGGACTAAGAAAATCTTCCCAGGGGCATACATTAAATCATGGTCCTTGCAACGTATGCGTTAACGTTGTCGTCAACGTTTGGCGGGTTCTGTTTCTTATTTTTCTTACGTATTCCCATAATATATTTTATTTAACCTCGTCGGCTTATTGGGCATCTGATGTTAAAGTTGGCGCTGTCAAATACCACTTGGATAGTAAGTAGTAAGGAGTTTCAGTAACAAAAGTTGCTGACATAGGTGTTAGCGTGCACTTTGGGTTACTCCATATACCACCTTTTCATGGATGTGCGACGGCATTACCAGGGAATACCTGCAAAAATCAATGATGCTTCATCTGAAAGTTTTAAGGATATGTCATCACCAATAAGTTACAATTTTGCATTTATTGTGCGGTAATTCTGAATAATGTTTGATAGAAAAAAGTCCCGGCTATTAACCACGTCCAACATAAAGTTACAGCATAACCCACGTAAATTTCGGATCCAGAGCATTGAGTTTAAGTCAATTCCCTTGACTGAAATTTCTCTAGTGGCTCCCCAGTCGGGCATTCTATTAGTTTATGAAATTATAATAAATAGTAATGGCTCGGGCCCTGGTAAAAAGTTTAGGAAAATATTGTTCGAGAGAAGTTTGCATTAGGGGAACTAACATTGGGTGTTTTAGAATTGTGATTATAACTTTAGATCATAACTTTAAATTATATATTGAAGATCTGTATGAATAACTCAAGATCGTAATTTGAGGAGACGTCAGAATTAATTGCTACAATAATTTTGTTGCTCTACATTTAAAGTACACTAAAGTATCGTCAAAGTCTAGCTTTTTTCTAATTAATACATATAAGCACTAACATTTTGCAGTATTACCCAAAAATTCGGTAATTCGAATATCAATTCTGCTTTATTATGAAATGTAAAATTGTTATGAAATTGTAATTGTTGTAAAATTGTTGTTATGAAATGTAAAAAGAAAAACTTTAGCCTAATACTTTATCACGCACATCTGCATTTTGTACTCTAAAGGTACGACATTAGACTATTATTATAAAACTCGTTCAAATTCATAGTCTTAAGTACAAAAATAATTGTTACTCTGGGGGTTGAGGGTTGAGTGCGAAAAGTAACGCAACCAATAATAGGAAGCCACCAGTACAGATATTTTAGTCAGGTTAACAGACTTATATACTACTTCTCTCAAGGTCTGTTTGCTTTGTAGTAAATCTGCAGGTTTTTACAAATATATAATATTATAAAGGAAGCACAATTATAACTTGTATTCGACTAATTCGTATGCCTGGTACCTCTAAGGGGGCTGACAATGCAATCTATTTTCATTCCCTGAACTAAATTACTAAGCAAATGCAAAATGATGTTGAATTTAGTGTAATTGAATTGAACTGAGTGTATGAAAATTACATTTAACAAAAATGTAAGTTGCAGTATTCTATGAAAAGTGCGTGGTTACATAGCAATGCGTGGTCAGCATCCGGTATTTCCGGAAGAGATGGGTCAATGCTGACCATTTTGACTTTCAGAACTAAGCTTATGAAAATCATAATGTGTGAAACTTCTGATGTAGTTCTGTAAAACTATCTTAAATATATAAGGATATGTATGTGGGTTAATCGGTCATTTGTGTGAGGTATCAGAAGGGGCGTGGTTAATCGGTCGATCTTTTCTCAAACTGTACTGGCTATTGAACAGCAACACAATGAACAAAGACTCTGGTTACTGCCAACGAATTAGCAGTTTCAGAGAAAAAAATCAAATTACCGAAAATAGGTTCGTATGGAAAATACCAGAACACGTGGCTCAATGTGACTCATCTACAATTCGTGACTACTTCTGACAAAATATTAGCATGAACCAAGTTTTAGGAAGTTTTATAAAAATTTACAACAGTTACTTTACCTACCACCCAGACAGCCTAATAGACGGACCTCGCTAAATTGACGTAGAAAGTCCTGAACATATCTGGCCAAAAGCCAGGTAGGTAGATGCTTCCTACTGGGTGTTAAATTTTTGACACAATGACATATAACTCCATTCCGCCATTAGGGTATTCACAGATACTTTTGCAATCGCAATAAAAAAATATACTTGATTGCTCGATGTCATACTATATAATAAAAAAAAAATACTGAAAAAAACAGTTGTTGATCTGGGCTGCCACTCAATTCTGTTTGTGGGTTTTCAGCCGTTTTCAACGAATTTTCCTTTCAATCGGAAATAAAAACTTCCCTTTTATGAACAAAATTTCAGCATTTACAACACACAGACGGCCGACAAACAAATTCTCTACTCACACTGAAAAGCAAAAGTATGTCTTAAGTTATACCAATTATACGGAACTGTTATTTTTATCTAGTGAGTCGGTCTAGTGTATATGCTTACTGATTATATTCTTAGCTGATTATGTTTCCTTCCACTTTAGTTTTCAACAGTTGTCGACGTTGAGTTCGTGATGTAAATGCCGGCAACCGTATCGTAGCGTAATGTATACAAATCATCTGTTTAACGGAAATCAACATTGAATCTGAAACCGTTTCTTGTCCAAACAATAAAGTGCTGAATGTGACATTTTTGGCACTTAAACTGTGTCCAGAGTCATACATGCTCGTAACCTTCGTATGTGTGTAAACATTCTCCCCGAAATTGTAGAACCGACGGCCAAACATATTCGTTATTACAGGGGCGGAAAATAGTTGCGGTAAGGGTTTGCACAGGCCACTAATCTTTGTCGAACACAGATAATACGAGGTGTGTTCAAAAAATAAGGTGCATTTTCAAATCTCGCGGGCTACGTACTCGTATCTTAGAACGTAACGCAGTTTACGGTTGCATTTTATATTACAATGGGCATGACCCAGTCATGCCGTATGTTTATGGAGAGTGTATGCGAAATGAAATTTTTGTTTGTTGCCTAAATTGGAACTATTTCGAATCTATATATGGAATAATTTTTAAAATTTAGAATCATATGATGAGAATCAATAAGTTTTAGTTCAGGAGCGATTTTAGAAACAGATGCCATTATCCAGATACGTCCGTCTTTGAATGGGTTTGAATATTTCATACAAACCGCGAATTCCTGAGAGAAAAACAAATTTAATTACATGGAATTTTCCCAAACAATTTCTTGAGGACCATATTCAATTTCAAGTAGTTAACCATGCACCCATGGAAAATTTTTGGTTTCGTAGGAGCTCCTGCGATGTTTAGTTTTCAAGTTTATTACGTTTCTAACGAAAAGGAATAATGAGAAGAAAGAATTAAAACAACTACGTAAATCAATATCGGGGACCCCATATTTGCAACTGTGCTAAATCAACTCTAGACGTCATAAAATGTAAAATGAATATTGAATTTTGGGATCTTGTTAAAAAGTTAGAGAATCCATTTTCAAGACGTTTTGTAATAAACCGTTTTTTTTTAATTTAATTTAATTTATTTATTCGGGATTGCAATTTTAAGCCTTCAGGCCGATTTAATTAAATTACAATATTGCAACATATCTTCCCCATAATTCAATAACAAATGCATTATACAACTTTACAATACTAATGTTATGTTGTTGTGTATCTTAACAACAGAAAAATATGATTTACAATACGGCAGTCTACTTCACTTTTTAGAATCTTTCACTTTGTGTGTTTTTCGTCCTAAGATGCGGAATTATAACTTTACCTGGAATTTGCAGCTACTCCATAATATAACGAAAACTTTAATAACTGATTGAATGGAAAAAATTTATAACTACCAGTAATTTTGTTTAAGATTTAATTAACTAAGTAATTGAGTCGCTATACAAGTAATGGCTCAAAAAAAAAATAAGGAAAGACAAAATAATAAGTTTGATTTAGCGATAATCAATTCCCCGTTCAGAATGGAAAAAAGACGGACTGCAAACTATCTGACGGCAATATCAAAGAAAAAAGGGATTAAGCGGACAATTATAGATGAAGAATATCATTGAAATACGCAAGAAGTCTCTTTTTGTAGGTGTAGAATACTTTTAATGTGTTTGGAAGTTTGTTAAACTGCCTGACTACTCTTACTTGAAAAGATCTGCTCATATAATATTTTGTGTTATGAATAATCAATTGATTAGAGCGAATTGATCGAATAAATTTAAATAATTCTGCAAGAAACAGCGGTAATTGATTTTTAATAGAATTAAAAAACGAAAGCAACCAACGAATAACTACAAAATTAGGGTATGAACAATCTAAAAATTGTATCACAAACGCAGACACGTCCACAATTCGAAAAAGATAACGTATAGCACGATTGAAGGACAACTGGATTTTCGTTACAATGCTGTAACCGGCATATATTTCGATACAATAGTTTATATGCGACATTATTAAACCATGTACTAGTTTTCGTTTAACTTGAAGCGGAATTTTTAAATCGGAATTATATAACCGCCAAAAGGTCATATTCAAGCGCGAAACTACTCTGTTAGTATGCAAATCAATTGAGAGCAAATGTAATCGGTACCCCGGTACCGGTATCGTTGTAAGACTAATCCAATTCATATAGATGGGAAGCAAACAACATTGATTTTGCCTTAGACGAATTCACTTTTCATTTATTTCATTTCACATTTTCATTTTCACGAATTCATTTATTTGAAGACACCCCCACACAGATACAATACATTGGAATACATCCGCAATTTTTGCTTGAATAACGTCATTATTGTGGTGACTTCCATTGAAAAGCAGCTGAACATAATCAGCATACGTGAAGCATAAGCAATTATCGAACCTACTAAACAGATTATTTAGGTACAAAATGAAAAGCATAGGTCCAAGTACTGAACCTTGCGGGACACCACTTCTGACTGGCACTACGATCGACGTCACACCATTAAGACATACGCATTGCATCCTATCACATAAATATGAATGCATGTTTGCTTGAATTTCCCCCAAAGCCATACAATTTCGAAAACTTATTTATTAGAGTGACGTGCTCAAATCTGTTAAAGGCTTTTTCTATATCTAGAGAGATTAGAATACTGAAATTGTGGTCGTTAACATTGGCTCTGATAGATTTCGTTACCAGTTTATTTTCCATTTACCATTTAGCAGTTTATTTTCCTTGATGTATTGCCAAATTTGGTGCTTCTGAACGAATGATAAAGGTATATATCATTTCCATGACAAAGATATGGCACCTAAAAGCAAACGTTTAGCAGGCGCGAAAAGTGCCGTAAATCTTTATGGAACTTTTTAAAATTTGGCATATTCAAGTATTTAGCCGGGAATTGTAAATAGCCAGTATCAATCCATCCCCCTCATCTGTGGACTACAGTAACCTAAATTCGTGTCCATGGTATTGACATATAATGCTTGGCAAAATTTAAAAAAAATCATCCGATAACCACGCCTAAATTTACACTAAATTTAATAAAATTTGGTACACGTTGAAAATACACTCTCAGAACGGAAATGGAGCGCATCGCCACAACTCTTCGGGTCCACCCATACGAATTTTAAATAGGTAGGCTACCTCAGGTTTTTGTTCGTCATATTAATTGATGATCTTCTGTAAGACTTGTGAAAAGTCGATCCAATAACCACGTCCCCTCTGATACTTTCTATATAAATAAATGACAGTTTTAACGCATAGAATCAAGTTTGTCACAAATGTTTACAAAACTAAGTTCTTATAGGGAAAATGATGGGCATCGAAAGATTTATATCTTTCAATCGATTGCACAAATTCAGTATAACTTAGCATGCATAAGACATTTAGAGAACTTAGTTCGGCAAATGAAAATAATTCTTTAATTCAGAGTATTTTTTTATATAGGAAGAATTCGGAAAAGGAGTAAAGACTGAAAGTTCTACTCGTATAAACAGAAAGAAAATGTATTCGCAAACGTGGAAAACTGGAATAGGGATTGGTATCTGAACATATTTTGTTCTGTATTAAAAAGTCGATTGAAGTCTCTATAGGTATATATCTTTCTCTATTCGACAATGTTATCGGCGCTGCTTTAGAACTGATAAATTTACAACTAACCAGGTATTCCCAACTCGACAAATCCAGAAAAACATCTGTCGACGACATTGCCTTTTCACAGAACTGTGGAGACTATATATGCCTTTTGGAAAGATACTGACCGATAGGAAGTTTTCAGTGGATATAGGCAAAAATTTTACTGAGCGTTTTTATTTACGCCAAACGAGGCATTAGACAGAGCAGAGCGGCAACCCCTCATACGTTCTCTTCAACGTACTTTTGGAGATGATTATGGGGAAATTGGTCGAATTGATGGGGTGTTTGGTCGAAAATGGCTTGGATATTATGTTGCTGCAGCGTTCTCAATGATTGGGAATGAAACTGCAAAAAAGTACCTGGCTGTAAATGTATATTTTGCACTTGTTTACATAAAATTTATACAACTCGGCTCCATCACCACTAAAATTAATATATTTTCTATTGTTCTGTTTTATTGTTTTATATATACTGGATTTGCTTAAAGGGCCTGTAAAATGACTTTCATTCACGCAAATGCGCCACTGGTAAACGAGAGCATACCAAAATGAACTAAAGTCGTGACGAACGATGTTGCTTTCCATGTACCGAAAAGTGAGATCCACACTTGAACATCAGTCACATTTTGATATATCTGTTTACTGTCCATTTGCTGTCGTTGGTATGATTTGATATCGTCAGCATTTTCATTTGCTGCTTGAATCGTTTAAGTCTTAAATTATGGTTTGTGAATTTTTTTGTGAACCATCGGCAGCAATCCCGTTTATGTTCGATTTCTTCTTGTACCTACATACGAGTATGGTGCGCAAGAAGAGAATATGATTTTTATTAGCAACCTCATGCAAATCAGAGTCTTTTTCGAATATACCTATAGAATATTACGTCAAATGCATAATACAAAATTTCTTAAAATTTGTAAATGAAATAAATAAATGTATGCCATAGGACAACTCAGATATACCAGGGCAATAAGTGTCGTCCAGTCTTGCAGGACAGCTCAAAGCTTCTACAGGGAACATATTAAAAAAAACTTACGAGTTGTTATGTTTGAAATACGATTTGTGGAATACGGGCCAGGTCTGGCATATGATTTAACGTATCATTAGCAGCGCACCATTTATAAACTCAGAAAAAGGAGAGTGCATGAAGAATTTAAAACCAGCATTGGCATTGTTTGCCAACATTACTTGTACATTTATATAACAATTAGTGTATAAGTCTGTGTTTTTACTACGCGGATTATTATATTATTTTCATTGAAATCCTGAAAATACGTTAAGAAACCCATATTCTACTTTGTAGCTTGATATGTTATTTTCAATTTGAGGAGTTTCGATTGTAATTTGATTGAATTCAGACGTCCGGTGTTTGCTTTCAAATTAAAAAAAAATATTAAAATTTTGTTTGTATAAAATTTCACTTTCCTATTTATTTCAATAACGAATCGGCAAATCTCATTGGTAATTGGTGATGGACGAACCATCCCATGCGGCGGATGCTAATAAAGCTCCGGATAAACTTCCGCCCTACAAGAATTTAGTCGGAACAAAAAACCTAAAGTAAAGCTTGGGTCAGTTACTGAAAGACGCTTGTTTTCAAGATGACCTTTCTCCTGCAAATGAAGGTATAGGGCTCTACAGGAATTCTGGTAATTCAACTGGCGCCATTCCTAAGGGAAAAGTTCCGGCAACTGAGAACATTTGTTTTCGATGTCAAACATCTGCTCATGGGCTATCGGGAGAATATATTTTTAACGTCAAATCAATGAACTATGAAGATTTTCCATTATCTGATGAAGAGGTATTTCAAGGCGAAATACAAGGCAGATTCCAATATAATTACTGGTAAGCCTGAGTCAACAGGCAGAGCGAATAGGTTTAGTGTCCTAGGAGAACTGCAATTTCCGACCGATTATTTTTCTAAGACTGCACGAAATCACAAAAATATTTATGGAGAGAAACATGTAAAAGACAATGGCGGATCGTTCTGTCCAGCGATTTTCTTATATAATGTAAATATTGGATACCTTGTTGACCAGCTGAAAAATAAAAATTATATAAAATCGTAAATTCAGGAAAATATAAAGGCAAATTATATGCAAAAGATGATTCGGTTCATACCAATATGATGAATCAGCTAAAGAAGAACAATATTGAATCGTTTTTGTATACCCCGAAAGAATTAAAAAAGAACTAGGTTGGTCCTAAGAGGTGTTTACTACAACACTGATCTAAACTTAATCAACTTATAGTTGTTCCCACCACAGTAGAATCAGTTTCAAAATTTAGGACTAACTGTTCTAGAAAAAATAAGATAAATACTGGATTGTTTTTTGGTAATTCTATTCCCTGGTAAATTATTGCTACGAAATACCTTTTAAATCAGAGAATTTCTTGGGAACCGCCCAGAGCAAACGCAAAGATTGTTCAATGTTGGCGGTGTCAGCAGTGGGGACACTTGTCCCGCAATTGTAATAAGAGGCTTGTTTGTGTTTAATGCAAAGAAGGTCATGGTCCGGGTGAGTGCAAACTTGAGAAAAGTAATAGTTAAATTCCTTATTGTGCAAATTGTTAAGTGGAAGGACTTAATCGTTACTATGGTCCGTGATCGTATCAGTTTCATAACATATAATGTAAGATCTTTGATTCAAGAAGTAGAATGATCGATTTAGGTAATACTATAAGAGCTAAGAACTTTAATATAGCATTTGTTCTAGAAACCCAATTAAAAAAAGGACCAGAATTTTTTTTTTTTTTTTTTTTTGGAGGACTACACATTTGTTAAGGATAACAGTCCATTAGGTACTGGAATAGCCATACGAAAACCTTTATTGTTTTCTAAAATTTCCATTCCTAGTTTGAGATTCAATACTTTCATATGCGAATAGACAGTCTTTCATGGATCATTTCCTTGTCAGTCCAAACCTGCTTCATTCAGATAATGAAAATGTTCGTATCACTACTTATTCATCTTTTGCGGGCCACTTTCCACTAAAATTGGAAATTAAAATTTCCGGTTCTGAAACTATTTTCAAACCTCCACCTAACATAACATCAAGTAAAAACACAAGCTGGAATAATTTGATATTGCAAGTGAACTTGGTGACAACTTTCCTGCCGCAGTTAGAATCTTGTCGAATGATGATATTGATACTTACATTCAAGAGTTTTCGACAACGATTAACTGTATGAACTCAATTCATTCGGAAAATGTAGAACTAGGAAACAGAAAATTTATCATTTCGGATATGACTAAGAGATTATACAAAGCTAAGTACAGGTGACAGAAACAACTAAAAAGATTATTTCATCAAATTTCTAGCAGAACAAATTCGGTTTTTCGATTGTTATCGAATAATTATTAGGGGGCACGTGGAATATGATCAAAATAGAAATTTTAGTAAAAAATTCTCACACACAAAACCAAGACCAGCGGCCATAAAAATGTGTATAACATGTTAGGTTACAGGAAGAGGGGTCAGTTGAAAGTTCTGATAGGTGAAGGTGAGGTTGTTGAGGACAATGATTTGAAAACGCAAAATCTCAATGAAGATTTTTCAAGCATTTATGGGACAACTTCGGATAATGATGTTGAAACTTAAAACGAGGAAATGAATAGAACTACGCCAATGGTTCCTGAAAATATGCTTCAATTCAGTTCAAGTTTCCAATCCACAAATCCAAGCTGGGACTGGGACAAGTCTGACGACAATGGACGAAGTTTTGGAGCGATAAATAACAAAAGATCTGCATAAAAACTACCAATGAAATCGTATGCATTTTTAGTAATATTTTTTAATAATTGCTTTAGCAATTGATATTTTTCAAATGCATGGAAGTCGTGCCTATAAAAAAGAGGAAAGAAGGCAATGATGTTAAGGACCTTTGCCCTATTTCGTTATTATTGAACTTAGGTAAGCTAAGGGTTTTGCGGTTTTTTTATAAAATGATCCAGATTGGTTTTGATCCTCATATAATCAAGCTGTTTGTCACTTTTTTTTAGTAATAGAGAATTTTGCATTGATTTCCCGAACATGCTTTTCGGCTTTGGGAATGTGAATTGCGGTGCTCCCAAGAGTTCGATTCTAGCCCCACACTTATATAATATATTCATGTACGATTTTCCTCATTTTGATTCAGTTTCTACTGGTTTATGATATGCAGATGACGTTTTGCTGTATGCACATGATGCGTCGCCGATTACGGCACTCGCCAAAGTTTCGGTTCGGTAAAACAATTTTATAGCTAATGAGAAATGAAAATAAATACATCAAAGACTATAGCAATTCGTTCGTAGTTCGCGAAAGTAAACTGCTAACAATTTTACTTGCAAGTGAAGAAATCCCTTTCACGAAAAGTTTGTAATATTTGGGCATTAATTTTTCGCAACTTCTTAAGTTTAATAATCACGCAAGGATTGTTATTGGAAAGGCATATAAAATTCTCGGGATTTTCTCGACGATATTTTGGAATAAACATCTATCGACGATTTTATATGCTTTTCGTTATTTTATATGCTTTCCCAATTTAGTTTAGTGTGTCTCCTATAGTCAACAAGGAGATGGACATTTTAGAAAGAAAAGTGATGAGATATTATGTTGGGAAAAACTTTGAAACCCGCACAAAGTCAAATCATTCAAATTCAAATCATCATATACTCGTATAGAATACAGCAAAAATAACTCCTATCGGACATTACGTTTTTGACCTAATGAATAAATTTGCGGATAAAGTGCAAACCACGATCATCCATATATTTGGGAAATTTACAACCAACAAATTAACACCTCTTTGTAAAGTAAAAATATTTATCGCCTACTGGTGTTAAATGCGAAAATTTCACTCATTTTCCGGTCTCGATAAGACCAGCATTTTTTGAAACGCATACGCATTGTGGATAACCGAAGTATCTTCCATTTTTGGTATTATTAGTTTTTTTGTTTGTTTTTAAAGCATTTTTAAATTTAGATCTTTTTCCTTTTTATTCATTTTCTTCTTCTTCATTATTTAATTTTAACTTAGCTTTAAGGATGTTTATGAGAATATCTTCGCTCATGTAAATGAAAGACTCGGGTGCAAGGTCGATTATATTATTAGTTTATGTTAAAATGTATTGTTGTAAAACTTCTAGATAAAGTATGAAGCTGTAAATATTTTTATCGTTAATTAGGGCACTACGCTGTAATCGTAAGACTTTCTAATCTTGTTCATTTGTTTAATTAACTCCTAAATTGTTAAAAAAAAGTCTCAATAAAATCAATTTCAGTTTCCAATTTGAAAAAAGGTAAACAGTAATAAAAATAACGTTTTAATTGGAAATAGTGATGTTGGAGGATAAAATAAAACGTATTCTTTAAGTATGATAATTTTTATGTTCACGATTGATTTTCCGTGACAGAGCCTATCCTGTTTCCCATCTGCTAGTACACTTTTTACTCTGACATCTCTACGGGCCTCGCACCAGAACAAACAACATGCAATTGCTATCGGGAGCCGTAGATTTCTGAATGCCAGTTCAGTTCTGGGAATAAAAGATGAACTTCCTTCGACAGTGCAAATTCTAAGTTATTAATTGTTCAATTATTTCCAATTTTGTTACATTGCCAAGTTCTTTCGTGTATTCTAACTAAGAAGCATAACAAAAGCTACCACTCTGGATTTTAAGCTATGAAGAGGCATTGTGTGAACAATGTTACAATTCGGAAATTTTCAAAACTTTCTTATCAATTTGGTACAGTTCACAAATATCGAACAGCATTGTGTTTTAGAAGATTTCAAGTACGCTGTTCACAAGAAAGCCTAGAGTCACAATTTTACTTGGAACTGATTGAAATCTTCTCAAAACCCTCGGGATTAAATCCTCGTTAATGATCTTCTAAATCTGAGAACCCGTACGTTGACGCAAAACCCGCTGTTGATTTTACCCCACCACCCTTCATAAGAAATTGCTCCGGGAATAACCTGTATATTTCCGTTACATGTGTTCAAATATATAGGTATTTAAACGATCAATATTGAGTGGAATCACAATATACTCATGTGTACGATTCTGCACCTAAGAATGTGAGAACAAAATTGCAACATTTAGTAAAGACCGTACAAATATTACCTAGTTTTCTCCCCAAGGTAAGCTTTCACTAAATTCAGCGTGTACGACGTTCGAATGCATTCAGTGCATATGAAATTAAGAACTAATGAGGTTAAAACACAAGAATGAGTTTGGTTTGTAGGCCCGATTCTGTAACATTTAGTTTTTTATGTTTCATTTCTATTTTGTCAGTTTGTAATCAGCTATAAAAATCCGCTAACATATTTCGCAAATAATATGCGGTTTGTTAAACATTTAGTTCTAATATTACTATTATAATGCTACTGATTTACTTTCTGAAAATCTTGCCCTGGTGGCTAATCTAATGAGGCAAACTCGCTTATTATATTGACCGTACAACAAAAAAAAACGGATCTTCCCGCCAGTTTTCTCAAATTTTAGTGAATTATGGTGTGGCAGTTGAACATTTCTCACAGAATAAAATTTTAATAATTTGTAAGTTTCTGATGAAATAGTGATGTTAACTCAGCACATTGCACCCAAATCATAAAGGAACTGCCAAAAGTTTAGACGACTTGTATGGGAAGTACCAGAAAGGGCTGGGTTATCCGATCGATTTTCCACGCTATGGAATTGGCAAAAATGCAAGTATGAATGCATTGTACGAATTAGATAGTGCAGGTTGTAAATTACATTTCTATAAATCAAATAGCCCTGTTTATTTGGAAATATGAAGCTAAGAATACATGGGCTCATTCGATCATTAATTTAATTAAGAATATGTGTGAATCGGTCATTTGGGACAATTGCCAAGTTTTGTCAAGTGGACAAAAAATTAGGTTGCAACGAACGAAGGTACAGGGAAAAATTTGAATTTCGGTAAATCGGTCACTTTGAATCGAAGAATTTTCATTCCGCAACCCACATTCAGCATATGCTGAACGTGATTCTAATTTGGGTGAATTTAGTGCAGGATATGAAGAATACCTGGTAATATATGGGTTAAATGGTAATGGTATTATGGAAAGTATCAGAGGGGGTAGTTAATTTTTCAAATTTTACTAAGCAAATACAATGGAAAAAAACAGACAGACACAGCTTAATCGATTTAAAAGGACATGAAACACATTTGAAAAACACACTTGGTATTTTTTACGCTTCCTTCCGGGTGTTACATTTTTGCCGCATTCTTCCCTGGCAACATTTTTACCCTTCTAACATTTTCTTTAATAACAAGTTGTCAAGAACATTGGAGCGTATTGTTATCAAATACAAACAAATGCATCCTGACCTTACTGCTGCTTTGCTTATATATTTCTGCACAGTATCACAAAAAACTTAACACAAAATTTTGATCAAAATTTATAATCAAGAGAGAGAGAGAGAGTAAGAGAGTATATGTAGCAAAGCAATTTTTTAAACAAGTTTCGAAAATTCTTAAATACTGACATGTTTTTGAAACAACGATACCGCGCCGGCCGTTTTTAAACAAATCCGTGCCTAAAAAAGTACCAGATTTGCAAGAATTTGATTATCGGACAAATCTGTTAGCGTGGCTCCGTTTAAAATTGAATACCCAAAATAGATAGATTTCCAAAATTCGAATTTCAACTAAAATCGATTTGCCAGTCGAGAGTACAAGGCAAAAGGGAATGACACGCTAACAGATTGATCTGACAGATTTCGCTCCATATGTGGTCAACTTGGTTACATTTTCATACTATTTTCTCAATTAGGATTTAATTTATCAGTTCAGTCTGTACCGATTAATAATTTGGGCCAATGTAAGCCTATTAAGTCGGCGAGGCGAGAGCGACACAAAATATCTTACGGCGGCGTCTCACCGGCCAATCATCAATCGGCTGCCTTCTCCGTCGAGCGAAAAGTGAACGTTTGGCCAGAAAGGATGCCAAAAAGTTATACGTATGAGCAGCGGGTCTTGAGTTCATGTCATTCTACTTCGGTGAGATTACGTTCTGGTCGATTTGTTTGTTGGCACAGTCGATATAAATGTAGAGAGTGCGCCAACACACATTCACATATGAACTTTTATCAACAGATATGTATACTTGACTGTGAGTATGTACCACATCCACATGCTTATATCTACTGAGAATGCTTTGGAATACTTTGACTTTAGTATAATCGTCGCAGTCATCTATTTAGGTTTGTAGGATGGGGAACCGAGGGGGCGGACGACAAATTCTTTTGTGAAGTGATCACATTTGGGGACGAGGGTTTTTACCCAGTCGCCGTCGTTGCAAAAACGAAAACAACTAGGAAAGTCAACTCGCATCATCACTGCTGTGCAGTACTGAAATGTACGAGCGAAGTAGAGTCGGCGTCGACAGATCGGACTCGTAGAACAAAAAAAAAAAAAAGAAGAAAAATAAGAGCAAATTACAAACTGTAAAAAAAAACAACAAACTATGTATGTCGACAGTCGACCACAAGTCAGGCCGCGACCGACCATTGCATAGTCGAAGGAGAAGAACAAGAACAACGGCATATGAGTGTGTGTGAGTGAGTCGGGTGGACCGTTGGATGGATGGGGCATGACTTTAGTACATTTGGTTTGATTTTATTTTTAGCTGTGGACACATTTTGTGTGTCGATCGCTTTAGACCTGAGGTGCTGACTTGACGGCCTGAACTATGAAGCATTTCTATCACAGACTGACTGCTCGCCACAATTCCGAATGACTAATATGCTCTTGCGGCAGAATGATAAAAATGGCAACAAGAACTATTCTCGTTTTATTTTTTATTGTTTGGAGGTCATAGATAAATTATCATCCGGATTTCGATATTAGAACGTGGACAGGCCAAACACTTGTAACAAGGTATATGTACATATGTATATGGGAATGGTAATATAAATATTCCTCAGATTTTTGAGGAGTCATGGCCTTATTAACGAAGACTGTGCCGGCTGCCCTCTTCAGAGTTATCCATCCGCTTATTGTCGATTATTTTCATCCGAGGCATGAAACAAACAAGCCAATCGCTGTTTATTTATTTGATTGACTACGTCGATGTAGCTATAAATTTCATATGCGCT
This sequence comes from Philornis downsi, assembly GCA_019455685.1. Taxonomy (NCBI): domain Eukaryota; kingdom Metazoa; phylum Arthropoda; class Insecta; order Diptera; family Muscidae; genus Philornis; species Philornis downsi. Next base: position 486,541 of record JAHXMU010026361.1, read on the forward strand.
GATACTCCCCATTAAGGATGATGGGCCTTTATATTTGACGGAGAGTATTCTTTCTATCGTAAGCTTCCAGAACTGTTTCATCAGCTTGCTGCGTTATTCAAAATTCTGCACCGTCTGTGTAAACATTTATTTATTTTATAGCTGGATTTTAATTCGACGAGAAAGTTTACTAAGCAAATTACTCTAAACATTACAGTATATGAGATGCATAGAAGACTGGTACTACAACATCCGTTACATATGATTGAATTGCTTTCTGCACGCATGCCGTGAAACACTTATACAAAAGCCACACTTGCAAGCTAAGTTTGCATAATAATATACTTGAAAATTGCAAAAAGCGTCGAGAACCAGCTGTAAGTGACTTAATTGGCTGGACATGCTGATGTATTACAAAAAATGTTTGATATCGTGGGAGGTTCTTGGATTAGGATATGTTTCATACTATGACTTAAAAACCAAATGAATGGCTTTGATGGAACGCGATCGATACCCTGCTGTTTTATGACGTTCTTTCCATCTCCTACTCAGTTAGTCTCGCTGTTAGTTTCCTTGCCTGTTCTATTATCTAGATCAAGCAGTTTGTAGTAGAGTTCTTTCATATTTCCATTATTAGCCATTAGGCGTTAGGCATACCGTAATCATATTGTGCTAGGAGACCGTTGTACCATACTCATTATTCTTGGCCTTTTTGTAGAATTTTAAATCCTTGCACAATTTTTCTTCTTTCTATTCTCCTCCTCATCATTGTCAATCTGTTTGAAGATCCAAGTTTACTATCCTATTAGATCTAAGTGCACGGCTGTAATTTAAGTATGTAAATATGTACATATAGGTGGTTATCACGAGAACATGCTGTATATGTAGGATATTCTCGTATGTTAATAAAAGCTAAGTAAAAGTGTGTGAAAAATAGCAAGGACTTTACAACAGAAATTCGATGATTTCAACTATCATCGCTTTTTCACTTAATGTATTGGATAAGTATTTCATCGTGTTATTATGGGTCATGTTACATTAAACCTCCGTTTGGTCCTTCTCCGCTTGTCCATGTTCTCCGCCAACACAAATTTTGATTTTGATTGCGACTGACTCTGCGTACATATTTCTTCTTCATCCCTCTTGCATATAAGCATCGATGCATAGTAAGCATCGTATATTTTTTCTCTGGAAGGCGTAGTCAACTGTATAATGAATAAAGACGTCTTATGCTGGAATCAGTTTTTCATTGGTCGTTTCCAACATCATACTGATGGTTTCAATATACCGCACAATAACCACAAGATGACTTTGAATGCGACAAGTATTTACAAATTTAAGTGCAGAACAGTCCATATTCATGCCCAAATATTTTTCTATACCCACATTCTCCCACCTCGTTGCTTCCACTTAGGTGTGAACCTATTAAGCCTACGTCGCAAGAATAATACATATAATACCGTTTGGCTCATTATTAAATTATATTGTGCGGCGAAACAAAGAGTCGGGTTTTCATATGTTAAATCCGCGATGCGAATGCAAATTTCACTTTTGCGAAAACGATCAAAAAAAAAAGAAGCGCACTAGTACTAACTTTATCAATCTAGCTACGCAGCGTTACCTTTCAAACGAACGCGGCTCTCCGTCTCCACGTACTATTTTGCGATACACAATATGCGGCCACTATGGAAACATCGCGTTTAATATATGTGGCTGTTTCCTTGGTACGCGGCGTCTAGTTTTCATTATATTTGATTCCACGCATACTAAGTCTACCGAGTTTATGTCATGCAACTGGAAGCTCTTTTTTCGACTACTATCAACTTCCATCTACTTTCTGATATTCCGACTGGGCATAACCAAACGCCATTATGGCCGAAACTAACCAAACCAAATTCGCTATCGGAGATGTTGTGCTACTAAAATATATCAGAACAACTTTAATCTCGTGACAATGGACACGGAGATATACTTCTTTCAGGCACTCACAAAGTATTTGGTCTCATCACGATTTTTTTCATCGAGATACATTCACAATATCTATGCTGTTGGCCACCCTATTTCAAAACGCGCACCTTATGCAAATAATAAGGTACAGTAAAAAGAAATCAATTTTTTCTGCACGACATTGAACCCTTTATTTGGCATAATCAAAATGAGTCAATTTAGATTAAATATACGAGTATACCATTCTGTTCGATAACCTGTTGCCATTTAGAAGATAATTCCGCTATGTCTCTCTCATATAAACAATCGTCCCTATTGATAAAGTTGATTTTCACATGCTTCTCTTACGACAAATTTTTCAGCAAACTCATTCGACAGGAACAGGTGGTAATCATTTAGAGCCACGTTCGAAGTATAAAGTGGATACATAAAAAACTCCCAATCAGTCTCCCAGAGCCTCTGGCTGGTCACTATCGATGTATCCGACCTGGCACTCTTCTAACGGAACACAATTCGTCTCCTATTGGCCAAAGCTGGCCGCTTCTGGGCGATTGCTTCCTTCAGACTGTCCAATTATTGACAATACAGATCCGAATTAAGAGATTACTTGCAGGGAGACAGATCATATTGGATGATTCACTGTCAATCCCACCCAACACACAGCAAAACCTTCCTAGCTGCCAATCCTGAGTTGTCCACCGTTGTCACTTACCATCGACGTTCCTTTTATATCCAACCTTATTCAAGTGTTTTCATGCAGTTTCTTGCGCAATGTATATCTCCTGGGCTATCGAGACAGTGTTACAGTGACAGATTACAGACAGTGATTACAGAGACAGTGCAAATATTGTCGACAATTGACCTTCCAGAATATTGTGTAAATTTGGTATCAAAATTGCCGGAACGGGATCGACGAGTCAATTGTGATTGACTGTTACAATATCAGAACAATAAACGCTATTCACATTTTCAGCCGACTGGCAGGCGCTTTCACCTTTATCGAAAAATAATTGTGAAGTATGGTGTATTTTCTCTTTGCGGCTGTTTATTTTTAGACTGACCTCCACTGAGCCGAGCAATCACAAAACTGTCTGAGTAGTTTTTTGAGTGCGAAAAAATATCTTACTGGAAATAATCAAGAGGCGTTAAATCGCGAGATCTTGTGGGCCAACTCACAAGGCCAAATCGAGAGATAAAATGCTCACCAAATTCATCCCTCAACATATCCATTGTTTCACGAGCAGTGTGACACGTTGCACCGTCCTGATGAAACCACATGTCAACCAAGTTCAACTCAGCCCATTGGGGCAAAAAAATCCTTGTGGTTGAGTAACACATGCCCAATCGCTGAGAACGGTGACGAATTGACATTTCACGATCGTCATTAACACTGGTCGCTACGGCTGCAATATTTTCTTCGGTACGCACTCTACGCTGGCGAGTCGATGGTTTTATGTCCAGCAAAGTAAATTTGGTGGTAAATTTGGTAAATTTTGTATCAAACGATGCACATTTGTCACAGAGCACGAATTTTGATAATAAATTTCAACGATTTGCAATCGTTGCTCGTTTATTAGTCTTTCCAGTATGAAATGGCAGAGTATACTGTATACTTTTCACTTTAACAGATGACGTTTGGACGCCGTTACCAACCAGTGCTGAAAACCTGAAAAACTTAAATCTTAAAAAACATCCTATATATATATATATATATATATATATATATATATTATAGATGTAGATTTGTAGGTTACAATATATTTAGGACTCTTATTTCGTAATTTAAACTTGTAAGCGACTGAATATCTACATATATTCAAATATGCAGCAAAGACGATGAGACTAAAGATATCGTATGTTTTATGAGTGCATAAAAGAAATAAATGACCTCGACCATGGCATTTAAATTGTTCAAAATTCATAGAAAAGAGATGATTGTTTCATGAAAAATTATAGCCATTGGAAGCGGATTTCAGCTGAAAAAATATCGACAAGAGAGACGCGGAATACCCGATAGATCACGTGGTAATAGACGGAAGATGTACATTGAATTGATCATTTAAACAAGTTATTGGTCGCTAAATTGGTGCAATTGTCATATACTCGTATAATGTCGCGGAATTTGAGAACGATCTGTCATTTAGCTTCCTTACGGTACAGGATTTAGTCAATTCATATCGAGTATATTTTGCAATAGAAACCTTGAACCTTGAAAATGATTTGTCTGAAATTTTGTATTGATGGAATTTCGTGATCTGAATCGATGAAAATTTTATAGAAGGCTTGAATCGACTTCATAAAAAAAACACGTGCATCTGTGTCATTCTGTCATTTCAAAAGAGGTCTAGATCTAGTAAAAGATTTGCCTCGCTCTGGTCGGCCATCAACGTCTTCGACTGAAGCTGGCTGGCATCGATAAAGTGAAGTGAATATGACGAGGTTGTCCACTCTGAATAATTGAATTATTATAATTGAACTGTTTTCCGGATAATGCGTTTGGTAAATACTTTGATGAGTGGATAATTCATTGATATAAATTTACTATTTTAGAAACTTTGAAGGCGATGCATTAAATTTAAATGAATAACAATTTGTTTTTTTTTTTGGTTTTATCAACCAATTACATTTAACGAGAGAACGAGGTCAGAATAGCAAGACTTAACAACTAAACAAATACTCTCAGGAAAATACTCAAATACTTAAAAATACTCTCAAAATAATTACAGCTTTACAATTTTAAAGATTATACTTTTATTGAAATTTGTTGTGAAAATAGTACAACAAAACGAATCACTTTTCAAAACTCTGCAAAACTTTGCCCATAGAAAACGTTGAACATCGTACATACAGAGTTATCAATACCGCCGGTCTGGCAAGTTTGAAATTTACGAATATGGAAAGTTTAACAACCGAAGAACGCTTGAAAATAGTTAAAATTTACCGCAAAAGTGGTCATTCAAAGTGGGAATTTTTCGTGCTTTACGGGATGATTATGGTTGCCATAATCTACTATGCAAGGAATTGGCAAGATTATAAAGAATGTTGAAGAAACTGGAAGCGTTACAGATGCGTTGAGGACTGTTGCAACCAATCCAGAGGCGGTCATTTAAATGACATTGTATTTCGTATGTAATAGCAAGGTTCGCAGGAGGGAATTATATTTTTATAAATCGGTCTATTTATATGAGAGGTACTCGAAGGAACTTGGTAATCCTGTCAATTTGCATTTTTGGAACTAGATTCATCAAACAAATGAATGGGCCTACTACTGCTTGGAACGTATGAAGATAATTGAGTATGGCCTAAAGAAGGTCATTTGTATGGGAGATACCAGAAGGACTGGATGCTCTACTCTACGAATTATGAGTTACAGGAATAAAATGAATTTTGGGAAAATCCCTCAACTTGTATGGGAGGCACTGAGTAAGAAGTTACAGGAAAAAAATTTAATTTCCAAAAATCGATCAATTGGTATTGGAGGTACCCGAAGGGGCTAGACGATGTAACCCATTTACAAGCCTCGACTATGATCCGGCAAAATATTAAACTGTGCAAAATTGTGTAGAGATTTACGGCATTTATTGTGTCTACCAGCCAGACAGGCGGACATTGTTCAATCGACTTAAAAAGTCATGAAACCTAAATGGCCAAAAGATATTTGATATCTTAGAAGTTTCCTTCCGGGTGTTACATTATTACCGTACCAAATCATTAAGGGTTAAGGCATAAAAAGCAATAAGTTTGTTTTTTAACTACCGCAGAAGCATCATTTATATATTGCATTTAAAGGTCTGTGGAGTATGTTATATAGAAGGCTGTAGCCTATTCTAACCTTCTTAACTGGACCTTAGACCTGATGAATCGGAAAAGAAGAAGATAGACACGTATCATGTTGCTGTTGAATGTAAAGCTACAACCAAAGTACGAAGGGATGGTGTTCTTACTCCAACAGTTAGAAAATTTAGTCTATGTATTAACACCTTCGAAAACTAATCTGATTTTCCTCTATCGCGGATAATAAAATATTAAGTGGAAACTGATTCTCGCTTGAGGACATTCATGATACAATGTGGTTATTCCTGGTAATAGCACTAGGACTCAGATTGATTATGTGGCATGCTTCTAGTGTCATAGACGTGCAAGTGATCCGTGATGTTATTATAGACTCGGATCACAACCTGGTTGCAGATAAAATATGCAAGAGATAAGGTAAAGAGCAAAACGTACGTAACGAGACACTAAAAATGCTAGACATACCCACAGCCTAGTCTAGCAAACTCTCTCAACTACAACAATAAAAAGCTCCCGATCGTGATCGTGACCCATAGCTGTAACATATTGCCCTTTCCATGGCAACTGTTGCCAAACCCGAACTTGGTTATCAAAATCCACGCTCAGACAACCTCTGCTACGATGAAGAACTTCGCATAGTGTCTGCAGAAAAGGAGGATGCATACAGGGCAACGCTGCAGCCAATTGTAATGTCTTCCAGTTCTGGATGGCAGCACGAGTGAAGAAATCAACTCAATTACCGTCGATGGCATAAATTGCCGAGCTAAAACAACAAATGTGCGCGGGCTGGTGGCCTGCCGACAGAGCTGTCCAAGACCAGTGACTATGACCTAATAAACACCATGCATTAGCTTCTAAATACGGTTCGGCTCGAGGTTGGAGAAGAAATTTGTTTGACTATAAAATCGCTTTGGGCAGTCCGGTATGGCAAACTGACACGAAATTTTTAGTAAAAATAGGCAGAAATGTTAATGATCTTTATATCCAGAACGAGGATTTAGACTGGGCTACATACTGTTGGAGACTATTATGAGGAAATTTGATATGTATCAAAAATCACATATTACATGTGTGTGAAGACGATATAAATGTAATTGGCGAAAAACTGAGAAATGTGACTGCAGCCTTCTCAAGCATCGAAATGAAATAAACGAATTTCGTCGATAATAAGCGAGCACAAAAGAGAGTAATTTGTTTTAACTATTTAGCAAGGTCTACTCGCTAGGGACTCTGTGTGAACGTTGACGGCTATAACTTGGGAGTGATGGATGGATTCATCTACTTCGGCTCCGCTGTAAATAAAATGAATGATTTCAGCATGGAGGTTAAGTGGAAAGTATTGGTTGCTGATAGATATTGTTATGTGCTAAGCAAGCGACTTAATGATAAAGCCCTCCTCGTTAAACAAAAATCCTGATGAATCAATGCTGGGAGTCTTCGAGGGGAAAATAATCCGGAAAACATATGGGCCCGTCATCTCTAATAGAGAATATCGGTGTCGCATACACAATGAGTTATATGAGCTACATTACCGCAATCGATGTGGTCAAACGCATCAATATACAGTGATTTCGTTGGCTGGATTATGTTATGCGGATGGACCAAAATATTCCAGCACGAAAAGTTTTCGACAAAGAAATCCTTGGGCGGCAGAAAAGAGTGCGGCCAAAACTCCAACATACTATAAAAACTTGGTGTAGCGTGTAGCAAATAAGGATATCTATTCTAGTCGTCATATAAATAAGTAAGTGTACGCCAATTAAGTAAGAATGTATATGGACACATTTTTATAAAAATATTAGACACCTTCGCTCATAAAGACGAATTAAGGGCAAAAACTATCAAAATACGAGTGGCGACATATGAGTCACACTGGCAAATGCACCGAAGATCGTCCAAATATACATATATATACACACGCATATATGTACATATGTATAATATTTGGAATCTACATTGTGGACACAACATCTTTACCTGCATGTAAATGAGTCTACGTGTGAAAGAGTTTTGGATCGACTAATTGCACAGATCTACACATGTTTTATTCTTTTCATATACATCAGTGTATGAATATTTAGGTACGAACATGTGCACACTCACACAAACTAGATATTATAAGACTAAGACTAGATATTATTTTTAATTAATATATAAATGGTAGAACTGTTGAAAATGTTATTTTTCTAAAGGCAAATTCAGTCCATGCATGGAAAACAATTTTTCTTACTGGATTTCGTCCAATAAATGGGTGTATCAGAAAAGCCCCCTTTATACAATTATCCGTAAGAATGAAGGCATATGTAATTTAATGTGACAAAAATTTATCACCTTGAAAGAAGCATTTAAGGTACCAAATCCAAATAGGTTTCATGATAAGTCGATTGAACGACATCCGCCAACATAACACGAAATTGGTACGTGTTGAAGGTTTGCCCCTTCTGGTACATGTCATACAATTACAGGCCCGTAGTTGCTAACGCGTGGATTGCAACAGACCAATTTTTTTGATCGACATTTCTGCTTTGACTGATTTAACCCAGATATTCTTATATTCGTATCTACAGATCTATAGATTTATAGTATCCGTCATTCAGTAAAATACAATCAAGCAATATAACAGACAGAAATTTAGGCTACTGCAGACTACGAATTAGTTGCAGGAAAATTCCCGGCTTCTATGGGGCAACATTTTGGGCAATATAAAGTTTTAATAAGTTCAATACACGTTCATGATAATTATCGCGTCTACCAGTGAGCCAGGAACATCGCTCAATCGACTTAAAAAGTCATGAGACACTTTTGGTCAAATGCTTATCTAAAAGCTCCTTCTTAGGTAATACATTTTTGTGTTTCAAATTATAGGTATTTTCATGCCTTCAAGAGGAATCATAATTATATAGTAACAGCCCGATATAAATTTCTTGATACACATTTCACCAAATAGAACCAATTTGCCAACATAACATCTGGCATGATGTATTGGCTCATCGTCGGAAGAAAATTCACATTTTTCTAGTATTTTTCAATAATAATACATGTTTAAATTTATGATCTTTTCCGGTATCTATTAGTTACATTCAAAAGTAGGTAATAAAAAATATGTTACAAAAATAGGGAAAAGGATCTGTTTGTACCAAATGTACAAATCCGTCTGAATGAAACAAGTTCCCTATTTATTTTGGAATTCCTAAAAGTACAGGGTGGCGCAATAGAACGTGCATATTTAAAAAATAGATTAAAAATAAATACAAAAGGTATGGTTAAAATAAATCTAACGCATTGTAGAGTAATAAATGGAGTTTATTTTTTAAAAATAACATCATCTAAATGGTGACCCTCTCTACGACGGCACTCCTCTAACCGCAAACAAAAATTATTGAAAACTTTCTTCAGTAATACTGGTGTAATGGCTGCCATTTCACCACGGATATTCTCCATGAGCTGAACGATGTTTCTTGGATTATTACTGTAGACTTTGTGTTTGAGGTATCCCCACAAAAAAAAAAGTCAAGAGGCGTCAAGTCTGGACTACGTGGGGGCCATGGGATATCACCTCTTTTCGAAATCAGTCTGCCAGGGAACATCTGCTTCACCACCGCCATGGAGTCATTTGATGTGTGACAGGTAGCTCCATCTCGTTGGAACCAAGTTCTGGAATTCACTATTCTTGAACTTTCAATTTCTGGAGCCAAAAATCCGTCCAACATCTCAACATAGCGTTCCGTATTAACCGTGACGTTTTGGCCCCGCGCATTTTCGAAGAAAAAAGGACCAATTATTCCTTTGCCAGAGATTGCTGCCCATACTGTCACTTTAGGACTATGCAATGATTTCTAGTGTTTGATTTTGTGATTTTCGCTGTTCCAGTAACGACAATTTTGATGGTTTACGAACGCATTCATAAGAAAATGAGCCTCGTCAGAGAAAAGGATATTGTCAAAATTGGGAAATCGATTAAGCATTTCATTAGCAAATACGAGCCTTCCTATGAAGTCAGACTCTTTCAATTCTTGTGTTAATTGCAACTTATTTGGATGCAGTTTAAGATTGTAAGGCAGACAATCTCTTGCGAGCCGACATTTGTGGATTTCCTCGTACTGACTCCATAACTCTCTCAACATTGTCTTCGGTCCTAGATGTTCTTGGGCGACCATTTGCTTGTGGTTTAAATGATGAACAGGTCTCTTCAAAACGCTTTACCCATATTTTAATTAAATTACCACTCGGAGCTTCACTAATTCGCCGTAGTCCATATTCAGCACAATATAGTCGCCTAGCAGCAATATATGAACGAGAGAGAGAGAGAGACGCTTCCCGTCGAAGTGGTTCATATCGACTAAAACTCCATGAGCCCGCCAAACCAACGATGTAGG
>JAHXMU010026361.1:497034-513503 GCA_019455685.1 Philornis downsi
GGCCCCCCCCCCCCCCCCCGCCCGCGCCTTTTCTACCCCGCAAAATAAGATGATGCAATATGCACGTTCTATTGCTCCACCCTGTATTTGTAAAACTTCCAAATACTTTGCACCAAAGTATACCTATATATAAGTTACAATCCATAAAATACCATGAAAGCAACTATGTTCGAAACTAAATTTATGCCTAAAAAAGCCGAACGATTTTTTAGGGCCCTCTTCCGTGACTGGTAAGACTGATAAATAGAAATAAATCCGAAATATTCTATACCATCCTAACTCATTTGTTTTTACTTCTTTCCTATTCCACATTTTTCGCTATTGTGGGATATTTTCTCTATTTAATCGCGGAGTAAACAAGTCGATGAAAATATTGAAAATATTGACTTGTTTTTCGGCTCAAGAGAGATCCCATTTGATTTCCAGATTCCTTTCCCCTTCATATCAACAGCCACCATGGAGAGATATTTGATGTATAAATTGTATCAATAGGCGAGAATATTGACAACAATATGGCAATATGATCGGATGTCTTTCGTTGTATGTTAAGGCAGGTGACGCTTCCAGCCTGCCGCTTATGCGGATGACATTTTCGGCATCAATGAAAGGATTTAGGCTCAATATTGGGCTAGAGGATGATATTGGTTTCTTGGCGGATAATGCCATATATTCATTTGGATAGAATACCTTTTGATATATAGGTGTGGGTCGTTTACGAACTGATAAAACTTCGAACGTAGATATCACTTCAGAATTCATACAATGTAATAAAAACGGTAAATATGTGCGATGACTCTAATTGACCTCGGAGGCGACGAAAAACGATTCAAAATATCCTCCAAATCACTAAAGCATGAAAAATTCACTTTAATAGATTTCCTCTCTATATCGATATCCTCATGTAGAACATGGTCATTTATCGATCACGTGCATTGTGATGCCTTTAGCCAGTATGGCCCATGCCACCACAAATAGTTGTTTAATAACTCCTGTGGATATATGCCGCGACTTGCCAAGTCGGCTGGATTATATTCAGAGCGTATATGATACCAGTTAGATGGATTTATCACTTGCGTAATTTTGGAAATGCGATTTGTCACGAACATTGTCCAAAAGCAAGGTGGCTCAGCAAGCCAAGATAGTACGACGGTTGAGTCTGTCCAGCATGTAATGGAGTAATCACGTATTTGAATTTGAGGAAGTAAAGTATCAATCATTTCAAAGAACAATGCTGCGCCACATAACTCTAGTCTTGGTATCGACAGAGTTTTAATGGGAGCAATTTTAGTTTTTGAAGCCACTAAATGGGTGAAAGTAGATTGGCCGTTTTGATACGTGGATGTACAAAGCTGCAGCATAGGCTGTTTCCGAAGCATCACTAAAGCCATGGAATTGGACCGAACTTGTTGGATTATAATTGACCCATCTTGGAACTGTAATTGAATTGATGTAGCTGTAATTCGATAGGAAAGATTGCCATTAATTTAGCATGCACAGAGCAATTGTTTCATCTCAATCTGTGCCGTCAATCCAAATTTTTTGCATTATGACTTTTGCTAAAATAATACATGGTGATAGCCAACCCTCGGGGTCGAACAGCTTAGATATTTGTGAGAGGACTTCTCCATTTGTGTACTTGCAAGTATTCGGAAATGGCTCTACGGAAAATAAAAACGAATCGGTAGCTGCGTTCCATCTAATGCCCAGCATTTTGGCTGAGCTATGTTCGTCAAATTCTAGGAAATCTTTGTTAAGTAAGTGATCTGGGAGTATATCAGAAATAACGATTTTGGAATTGGATGCCCATTTTTTCATGGAAAAGCCCTCTGATGTTAGAGCTAAGGTAAGTTGTTTTCTTGCATCAATTGCACCGGAAATGGTATGAGATCCAGCTAATGCGTCGTCTACATACGTATAGTTACGAAGAATTCGTTAGACAATGGTTAGGAAGATTCTATATCATCAACCAACTGCTTGATGGTGCCAGGTATGGTACACAATTTACACCAAATGTGACCGTTTTTAGCTCGTAGTTTTGGATACGATGATTTGAACTTATGCGATATTATATACGCTGATATGGCGTATGCTTGCTTATGATTTGTCGATACATCTTAGTAATATCGCCGTTAAACACAAATTGGCAAAAACCTCCATTTTAGAATTAGGACAGACAAATCCTTTTGTAATACAGGACCAATGTGTAGGACGTCATTCAGGCTCAGTCTGTTTGAGGAGGAAGCTGATGCGTTAAACACTACTTGGACTTTAGTTGTCGTGCTTTCAGATTTTATTACTGCGTGATAGATAGTAATTTTCTGAACTATTGGCGTTTTGTGGAGGGAGGTTCGCAAGTCATATGCCCAAGTGATACATATTCGTCTAGCACTTTATCATATTCAATTTTAAAGGAAGGGTTTTTAGTAAGACGTGCTCCGTTCCTGTAAAATTGGGCTAATGCATTTGATCTTGAATTGCCAATATTTACCTTTGTAGGGAAATCTTCTTTAAAAGGAAGAGACACTACGTACCTCCCGTCTTCGTTTCTCTTTGTCGATTGGATATATAAATCTTCACAAAATTGGTCAGTTGGAGACACATATTTCTTCCCTGGGAGATCCTCCACCTCCCAAAAACGTGAAATATGTCTGTCTAGAGAGATTTCACAGAAGTACGATGTAACAGGAGAAGATGCGGATTTGGTCTTGACGGATATAGGACCTGTTAGTATCCATCCAAACACTGTCTCCTGTGCAACTAAGGAAACGCAGATGTTCTTCTTTATACCCGAAAGCATGATGGATGGGAAAATATCACCTCCTAAGAGTAAATCGTTTTTGGAACTTTCATAAAAATGGGGATCAGCGAATGGAAGATTTGGTAGATTGGATAAAAAAGATAGATTCACAGTTTTTGATGGAAGGCGCCCGGAGTGATGAGGAACAACCAACGCTGATGTGTTAAAATGGCAACTATGGTCTGTGTTGGAAGAAAGGGTAAGATAACATTCCTTACGGACGGAAGCTGATATAGTGTTGTTTAAGCCGGAAATTTGAGCACAGATGCGCTTAGAAGGAAGCTTTAGAAAATTGAACAGGTTTTCTGATACAAATGTTCCCTCAGAACCAGAATCCACAGGAGCTCTGGCTTTATACGCTAATCCGTTATGTACTATATTGACGACAGCTGTACCTAGCAAAACGCCACTCGAGTTTTTGGAAAAACACGTTTGAATAACGTTACCTCCTGTGATTGCAGGCAATTGCTTAGGAGCAGATGTGGAGACGATAACGCATTTTGATAATTGGAGTCAGTGGTATTCTGCTTCGCTTTGGAGATTTCTTGTTCTCTATGAAGTAGGGTATTATGCCTTTTCTGTCATTTGCTACAGGAGAATTTGCTAGAACAATTTTTTACAGAATGGAGCTTTGAAAAACAATTAATACTCAAGTTATTGTTTTTGATCTCAACAAATCTACGATTATAATCCATCTTCAAGAATCGTGGACATTTTCGAATGACATGGTTCTCATTTGGACATAGACTGCACTTTGGGATAGAAACATTGTTTTGAAAAGTCTTGACATTGTTATTGTGTGTTGTGCTGCTGCTTTTAGGATAAGTATTTTGCTTTGCTTTGGATCTTGCGGCTTTGGCGTCTGAAGTTTTTCTGATTTCTGAAACCGATTCAAAAGTTCTGTGGCGGTTGGTCAGGAACAAATCCAATTCCGACCACTTTGGAGTAATAGTTTTATTTGTTAGACTCTGTTCCCATAGTGTCAGAATAGAATCTGGAAGCCTATTCAAGCAAATGAAAACGAAAATCGGGTCCCAGTTGGCCACGTCAATTCCATACAATTTGAGCAATGAAATACATTCATTAATATCTCTCTGCAGCTTTTTAATGGAACTTGCGTTTTCCCATCCTAACTCATTTGTTTTACTTTTTTCCTATTCCACATTTTTCGCTATTCTGGGATATTTTCTCTATTAAATCGCGGAGTAAACAGTCGATGAAAATATTGAACCATTGCGAACTATAGCATCATGGTCGACATATCGATTGTAGCACAAATCGACTTGGTTCATTTTTCCATTAGAAATTCACATTTTTAATATTTTTCAATAACAAGTGTGTTCATCAATTCTTAAATGAGCAAATTTTTTTCCTACTGTACCAATTTTGGACTTATAGTCTGTTTCCATAAAATAGAAGTCGAAGAAACTGACAACTATTTGTTTTCGTCTTTATACTTCACATAGATTTTCGTTTTAATATGATTTTTTATTTTCGTTGAGGAGGGGTAAAATAAACTACTATTTTGTTTGAATGTGAACAACCATTGTTGTATTTGTCCATACAACGACTGGACGAAAATAGGAGATAAAAAATGGCAGCAGATAAATGAAATTTAGTATACTCGTATATACACTTTCTGGACAATAGTTGAGAATGAATAGAAATTTAGACGCAACCGGATTAAGCTTTTCGTGCAATGATATAATGGAGTGCATTAGATGACCTGCTGCTGACCAAAATTTACACGAATAAATATTTTTCAGTTTCCAACCGAGTCTAAATTAAGAACAGAATTGAAATGTGACTGATTGTGTTTCCATACAAATTGATATTTAGATCCCGAAATTTGATAATTACAACACCCTATTAGATAACCTGACCAAATATAACATCGGGTTATGAATTTTTCGGTTTCAAAAGTAAAGTTGAGCAAAACATACATAAAGTTATAATTCCGACAAAACTTTCATTTCATTATAAGCCTGGATCTTGCTATTATGTACCAAATGCAATGTAGTTTAAATGAACACCTGCTGCAACTAATCCAGTGGATCATTTTTAAGTAGTTTTCGACTAGTTTTTTGCACATTTCGGGCGGTATCTCGGCGATAACTAACTGACGAATGTTGGTTTTTAAATGCTCCAACGTTCAGATATTATCCGCGTAGACACGGTCTTTGACGTAGCTCCAGAAAAAACAATGTTAAACGGCTTCAAATCGCATGATCTTGGCGGCCAATTGACGTCGCCAAAATGTGAAATTACGCTTCCTAAAAACTTCTCATGCAATAAAGCCAAAATCGGTTCTGTTGTGTGGCTCGTGGCACCGTCTTGTTGAAACCACATATCATCCAGCTAACAATCTTCAATTGCAGGCCAAAAAAAAGTCGGTTATCATGCAGCCATAGCGCTCTAGATTGAAATTCAGATTATCTGCCACGCTGTCACTATCAGAACCGATATTTTCGGCAGTGCATATTGCGGTGATGCACTCGCCTGACCGATTATGACGACCATAATCATCCCGTAATATACGAAAAGTACCCTCGTTGCATCGCCACTTTTGTAGTAAGTTCTAACTATTTTTCTCGTTCTTCGGTTGTTAAACACTCCATATTCGTAGATGGAAAATCTTTCACCAAATAAATGACACTTCAGATGACAGGTATTTAACAACTGATATATTTGCCAGTCCGGCGGTTTTGAAACCACTAAATGGATAACCTTGTGTAAATTAACAGATTTATAGTCTCTATTCGAGTGCAAAATTTGGACATAGTCAAACCATGCTTTCTTGTAGCTATCTCATGCATGGATCGATAAGCTTTGAAATACAATCACACCATAACACCCTACTGGATGATCTGATATTGACCAAACATTAGACGACTTTAGACGTCTCGTATCTTCTCTTAAAACCTAAACTCGAATACTATCGAATCATGCCTTCTTGGACCTCGCACTCAAGCGAAATTGTAAGCCACGAAATATGTTTGAAAAAACGTTTTTTTTTCTCAGTTCAACCAACTTTGATAAGTTGTGTGTTTATACTTGCCAAAACTCGATTTTAGACATATATATTTGTACACCCAGTAGCCTCTTCTAACACCTCCCATACAAATTGAAAAATTTTTCAAAGTTTTTACTTGTAAAACTTTAAAAATACTTGTAAAACTATAAAAATAATAATAATAGCCCCTCTGGTATCTCGCATGCAAATGAATTAACATACCATTTATTATTATAAGATCAATGACGTTAAGTTTATTCAAATTATGAATATTTTGCTTTGCAACTTAATTTAATACAGAATAAATGTTATTGACTTGATAAACTGTTGATAGATTTATTGCATACAGTGCTTGAATATATTATATATGTTTTAATAGCATGATAATCAGTGATTTTTGTGTTTATGTGCACTTATATGATTAACAATTCGAAAGATTTAGGAATTCTTTCAATTTTGATTGATTTGATTTATTTAGAAACTTCAGTATATTGTAAAGATAGTTTAAATTCTGAGAAAATTATAATATTGTTCGATGTAGCCACCTTTAGCGGGTATCGAATCTGTCCGGGAAGCATCGGCTTATACCGGTGCATGTTGAATGAAGCTGGGAACTTGTCTTATAAAAAACTTAAAACGTAAAAACAATTCGCTGGTCTAAATTTTATTTCGATTTGTACTCTAACCATACAGAATCGTTCTTTCTTTTTTTTTGTAGCCGTAAAATTTTGTTCATAAAAAAAAAAACATTTTTTCAAACTTCCCACCAACATCCAACATTTTTTTTTGTATTTTGTTGCGACGTTGCAGTTTTTAAATGTCAACCTCCATGGCGCTTTTTGATGCTACCGGTATCAGTTTAACACTTTGTTCACACGTTAATATCGTAACTCCTGGCTGACTGCGATAACATTTTTAACTGCGAAATAAGTGAAAAATGGATCGCATTATCGCGTCCTTTCTAGTACTTTCCACAGAAATTCACCAATCTTTTAAAATTAAATTTGTCCCCGCAACTCCTAAATCGTAGATTGCAGTACAATTTTCCTTATTGTATTAGTTTGGCAGAATCAGCCCTTGTGGTACCTCCTGCAAATAGCCTATTTAGTCCATATATTCTTAGGTACATTTGTCTAGTTGCACCCAATTCAATAAAATTTGGTACACATCAACAATTTACTAAAGTTGGGGTTGAGATTTAAAATAGAAGGCATTGTCACGCCTCTTCTTGTAACTCCCATACTTCGAAGCTAACCTATTATTTAAAATTCCATTTTTTCGAAGACTGCAACAACCTAAAATTTTGATTATAGTACTGTTTTATAATTGTTGTCAGTTGCATTAAGTTACAACGTTGAAATGGTGATATGTAAAAAAATATACCGGATAAACCACTGTTTTTGTTGTTTTACTCCTCCCATACAAATGACATAATTTAACCCATATACGAGTATTCCCAAATTCATATCTTTCGTTCACTAAATGGCACCAAATTCATATAACTTTGATCGCTTCAGGCATTCAGTAAACTTAGTTCTGCGAATGTATAGGTATGTGGATTACATTGTCACACTCTTTAGGGTACCCTACACACAAATTGGTCGATTTGGCGAATATCATTGGTCCTTATACGATTTCTGAGCGGATGCATTCAAAAAGTTATAATTTTGCGGCTTTAATTGTGATTCAATTTATAGTAGTTTCACACTTTCGCACCAACGCGAAAGAACATTTGGTGAAGATACACTGGAAATTTCTGTACTGGCTTTTCCGATAAATTTCTTTCGAAAAATGTCGATTTCGTTTTCAGATTTTTATAACATACCTATCGCTGCGGATTGCGGTCTTCATTGGAGTGGGTGATGTGCTGACTTACCGCCAGATAAATGGAGTGTAAAAATGGCATCTTCCCATGCCTAATATTAATATATTCAATTGAGATTCGTATTTTATCGCATTGTTGAATAATTACGGCAACATATTTTGCGATTCCTTACAACTGTGTACAAATTGAAGCTGTTGCTTCACGCATATATCAAATACCAGTCTATATAATTCTTAATTAAAGAATAAATGGCAAAACAATCAGAAAATTCGGAAGTGCTGATCATTATATAAAAGTGCAAAACACGCCCAATTGGAACATGTTGCCACAAGCCTTGGCAACGGCTGCCATCTTAGAGATGACGGGAAGATTGTGTATTACAAAGAAGACGTCCCCTCATACGTAACGCATTGGCTTTGCCGGTTTTTCATATAGAAATTTCTACTTTTTAATTACCAAGCCACAGATTTAGCGGTGCATGAGCTGTAATAGCTCTTTCCAGTCCCCGTACTATACCACCGTACATACAATTGCTATAACCAGATATGGGGGAGCATCAGTAAAAACGGTATTCTTTTAGTATTGTTCAATAAAAAAACACTCCATTAGGGCGATTCCTCTAAAATTATATTAGTTCGGATGGTTATTTTCAGTACATATAGGTATAAACTATTTTGAAAAACGTTGAAAATTACTTTTTTCTATATGTGGGTCCAGTTCTACAGGGCCGATTTTTCCCAATTTCTACATGAGCCTTTTTCAGCCGAATTTCAGCCACCTAGATCACGTGGTGCGAATTCTATCATTCTTTCAACACACACTTGAGCTGGCGAACAGACATACTCAGATCGACATAGATTTTCAGGATGATCAGGAGTATAAAAGGTGTAGTAAAAATAAATCCATTATTTGTCCAACATACAGCTTCAGTAACCCATATCTGGTGTTGTACACTTGCGATAGCATAATTGCAGTTAAAATTCCGTATATTGCATATATGATAAGATTGTTGTATACATATAGATATATGTATATTGTAAATATATCAAAACTTGGGATTGCTTGACTCTGTATCGTTTAATTGCACCTCAGAGATGGACACCGGCATGGATGGTCGTAAAAAAATTTCACGCCATTGCAAGCTTTTCTTGTATTGGTTTCCAACACCGGAAGCGAAACAACTTAAATTTTTACGCCAATTTGAATTAAACTTTTACGACCATTTTTTTATAAGGAGTTTCACCGCGAAAAGTTAGTATAGTAAAATGTGTTTATGGTCCTGATTCTGTAGCAGTCAATCGTGCGCATTTTTGACTTCATCCATTCCATTGCGGTCAAAGGCAATTGTCGAAAATGTCCATAAAATAATGGAAATATCAAGTCCGACTGTCATGAAAGCACTGTTTCGATTGCCCAGAAGCTAAACATTGCACAAAAAACGGTTTGAAACAATTTGTAAAAGGCTCGATACAAAAAGAAGCTCTTTGTAATTGTGCCACACAAATTAAAGCAAAAAAAAAACTCATAGAGTGATTTTACATCTGCCAATCGCAGCTGAAGCGCAATGAAATCGGTTGATTTGTACTACAAACTGGCTAAGCTCCCCTAGGGACAAACTCTTAATTCGGACCTGTATTTTCAACAATTGGGCAGTCTGAAGGAAAGAAGGTTCTTATGCACCCACCTTATAGTCAACACCTGACACCAAGTAATTGCCACCTGTTTTTGGCTATGGTGATTGATTTTGCTGGTGAAAAATTCGGCTCAGGAAAAGCCTAAGAATATCGACTGTCAGCTAAATAACAGGGCTAAATAAATATACCCCATTCTTTAATGGTAAGTATGAATAATAAATGTCTTAAAACTATCGAAAAAACATTATTTTCATAAAAATATATAATAAGCGAAGCGAAAGCAAATGATAGCAAGGTTTGAAGTAATAATGGAAATTAGAAGAATAATTTTTCCTTGAATTTTGTTTCAATTTTCCATGAAATGTTTTCAAATTTTTCTATTTTTGCAGCTTACAATTTTTTAATCTTGTTCTTTATTTAAGAAATTAAACTTTTTTTAGAGTTTAGTTTTAGATTTTTTGAATGCTTAACATATTTTAGTTTTATATTTGTGCTCATTTATAAAACCAACATCGATATATTGCAAATTGTGACCAAATGTTGATAAAATGAAAACAGATGTTTATACGTTTTTTTCAGGTTTGTTTACAGCAGCCAGTATGAAGAGCCTGACAAAAGTTTGAATATTATTTCTGATAGATCTAAACGTGCAAGTTCCCATACCGGTTTTAGAAATCTTAGATTGGATAGAAATAGAATAGATAGAAATTCACTTGAAAATTTTCAGAAAATGTTTGATTTTTGCGTACTTAAATATCAGTCTTACAAATGCAACTACCCTGCATAACATCTCGTCAAATATTTATCTAATTTTCTCATGCTATGATAGCTATCGATATTAGGCGTACCAGCCATCTTTTTACGCCATCAGATCCAGAACAGCGTTAGTATATGATGAAACGGTATAGAAATATAAATGCACAGTATCTAAAAATTTACATGAAGAATAAAGCTTGTAGCAGCAATAATTTTTACCTTGGATGCTCATTTTTATGAAAGCTATATGAAAATGGTGTGTCATGACCCAAAAAAGAGATATTCTATGCACGGTGTTTATGTCAAAACTAGAACTAATTCTTCCCTATCTTAAACAAAGTGTGCTACATATTATCGAATTCCTAAGGCAACTGTGGATTGTGGACCCCCATTTTTTGTTGTGGGGGTATATCAAGGCGCGATTTTTTTCGCTTGCCCGGACATGGCACACGTATTAAATGTAATTGAAGTCCGATGAAATCTAAGGCTTAAGGAAGCGATAAAACCAAGCTGGACAGTCAGTTTATTTACTTGATGTCCATACTTTAAACAAAAAATATGTGCTAAATATGATGATAACTGCAGCTTATGGAAGAGATAACATTTAACTTAGTGTGAACATCTCATTGCTAGTAAGATATATCAAAATGTCGGCTGATTTGATCCATTTCCAATAGATATTGCCGGTTGCTCGGACGTAAAATATGTACAATATATAGTTGAAATCTGATTATGATACGGATAATGTAGGTGATAAAATCGAGCTCAGGCAATCAATTTACATAGCGGGATATCAATACGTCAAAACATAGACCCACACTTCCCACTTCCATTGAATTCGTCCATGCTCCAAATAGAACATATGCACTAAACATAAATATTATCGAATTCCGATGAGAACTACGGCTCCTGCATGACATGAAACCTATGTGACTCGTTTCCTACTGAGTCCGTCCTTTGATCGTTATGTATGACAGAAAATAATTGAAATAAAACCTACTTTTGGAAGTCTCGATATGATGTACATATCAAACAATCGAATGGTGTGGTCCATTCTCAGTGGGGTTCTTTCTTGACCCAAAAGAAGCATATGTTCAAACTTTTGTAGAAATTAATTAATAATTCACTTTTATTACAAAAGAACAGAACATGGACAGACAGACAGAACATGGACAGATATCGTTAAAACGATTCAGAATTAGAAAAACAATTTCCAATCTAAAAATTCTCGAAAATTCATCATATATCGCATTGTCATTATTCACTTATAATTTTTTATATGTTTGAGAGTTATCGAATCAAGAGATGTAATTATACCCACATCCATAAAATGGAGTGTATACTAAGTTTGTCTTTCCGTATGTTGTACAGGATGGCGCACGAATCGTGCTACTGCCAACTGTCAATCTATGTCACTGTCATCTATTATTCAAAGATGTTGAAGGCACTTTTTTTACCCAGAACTGCGCCGAAGACGTATGCGTTTCAACAGTACTTGATTCCAACAAAATGGAGCAACTGCACACATAGCTAGACTGGTTATGGCCCCCAAAGTCATATGACCTAACCGCACCAGACTTTTATGTCAAGCAATAGGTGTACAAAACGAAACCAAAGATTTTTACTGCATTAAAGTAGTCCATGAAAACAATAATTGAGACGACCCCGCAATGAATAATTTTCTGATCAGGTGTCGCATATGCGTGAAAGAAACTGGAATGTCATTTGCGGTCAATCACCTTCCAAACCAATTAGTTATATAACAGACGATTGCATTTTCTATACAATAAAAAAATACACGATTCAGACATGTCCATCAGTTCACGTGTTTGTTCAAAGCATTAAAGTTCCCAGGGCTTAAGCTGCTAGATTGAAATTTGGCAAAAAGGATATCTCATAACCAAACACAGACTAAATTCTACTCAATAAGAATGAGGACATTCTAGGTTTACTACAAATTGGATACATCAAACAATAAATTACATGAAAACTCTTGACTTAAAGATACACTTTCACCTGGGGTCTGCCAAGCAATTTACGTAGGAAATACAAATGTAAAACTGACTCAACATATTTCACATTCGTCAAACATTTTAGAAACTATTTAGTAACATTTTCGCAAAAAAGTGGTCGACACTGTGGCAGGAAACACCGGATATAACCGGTTGTGTTAATTTTTTAAATACGATTAAGCCGAAAACATAAACAATTAAGAGTTTAGAAACAGGTTTCTGCAAAAGTTAATTTACCAACTACATTAAGCACAACTGATTAGCTTTGTGTAGCCTTTTTTATTAATCAGGAATTAATAAATAAATTCCACAATTCAAATAACAATTCATGAACTGTGAATCGTATATGGCAACATATGACACTTCATTCGCCTGCACGTTCGAAAACGTGCACAATTTTTTAAACAGAGATACGGCTTAACAAAATGTCAGAAGAGTAAATAAGAGAATTATATTTTTAACATGTACAGCTTACGGATGACCATTTTCAATTGAAAATATAATAAAAATAGAAAAAAAAATCAATAACGATTCGACCAAGAAACAAATATTGTAAATTTAGCTTGCGTGAAATGAAATGCTATCTGAAGTATGGCGCCAAAAATATCACAAAAATTTGCCAAAATAGAATATTCGTCTATAAGGGATGACGGGCGAATCAGTTTAGTTTGTTTGTTTAACATTTATTTTTCCCCCAGTGTCAAACAAATGCTTACTACTCACATGTATTCACGTAAAACCGAGGGCAAAGCGCACTTTTTCGCGAAGCGTTAGATCGAAAACATTACAGAAACTTTAGCAAGGAAGTAAATTGTCCCATATGTAAAAAATAAACAAATTCCCTTGTGTCAAGTGGTTGAGATATGGCGTCCAATATTCACAGCGTATTTGCGAATATTATTGAAAAAAAAAACGGTTATATTCGTATATTCGTAAATTTTATAATGTAGAACAATTTTATTAAAGAAACTTAAAAGAAATTAATAAAGATTTTTATAAAAACGATTGAGCGTCGTATTTTACGTTTTGCCAAGACGGCTGATCAACCCTGTCGTTGAATTCAAAATTCAGATCTGCTAGCAAAGTCAGCGTTGTATAAAATGGGGCATACTACCTTTTAACTTGACACTTGCATTTCATGAATGAGATATTGGAGAACTTCTGACATTCAGTGAGCTTACACGTATTTCATTTTTAGACTTACTCAAAGTAATCTACAGTTTGACGACGATTCCGAAACAGTTTGAGAAACATTCGTCTGAGTTTTCGATTACTCAACTACTTGAAATGTCCGTCAGACACATCGAAGTGACTGCCGTTCAAATAATGACAGGTGGCTTTATACGGAATAGAACCCGTGATCATACGAACTATAGTCACGTATACTGACCACCCCACCACGGCCGGCCATTTGTCTCATATGTATAAAAAACGATATATATATTTGTATTATGCATAGGGTTTTAAACCATCCAAGCGATTGGGATGAAACTGGAACTAGGTATTTCTTGAATGCCGGCATAGTTCCTGTGAAGATGCCAGTAAATGTGATTTCCAAACTAGGCGTAACGCACAGAATGTCCTTGAATGTCTGGACCAATTTCTTCCGCCGCATGTTTAATGCATGATGGCTTAAGTGGAAATTATCTCAATACATATTGATCCATTGTTATTTTTTATAGAAGCCCATCACAGCACATATATTGTTCCAGTAACATATACTACAAATCCCAACTTTATACCGCCAAATGTTGATAGGATATAGCCTTTAGAACGTAATATCCTGCCACTTTTTGAAATAATAACTTAATATAGCTTAGAAAAAAATATAGCTTAGGACATATTCAATTCCCTTTCTAATGACGTAGCCTGATCTATTAGTCCTTAAAAATTCATAAGATATTTCCTTTGTGTTGTCTCTTTTGCTGGGGCCGATGTTGACAGACTGTGGCGGTAAAGTTATTTTCTTGTCTATTCTTCAGTCACTGATTTCAAATCATCATGTCAAAATACACGATTTAGCAGAACTTGGGAATGGTAAAACTTTATTATCGAAATAAGTGTTTGTTAGTGCAAATATGGTTTTGCAGATCCGCAGACGCGGTTCGATAAATAATCAGCCAACACCTGGACTTCAAATCAGGCTAACCCAAAGCATTCGATCCTTCTCAGTGCAAAAGAATTCGGATTTTCGAAGACTTCAACTGGAAACAACATTGGAGAGGCCATCATCATCAACGGCGAGCGCTATAGATCAAAGATAACCGATCTCTTGACTTGGACGACCTGTGGTTTCAACTGGACGTCCAAAGTATTTATCTTGCAAAGACTTCGCTTGTGGCATAACAAAGGATATTGCGCCAAGTCTTTGTCATTAAACGGCTTGCTTAGGCCATAGTCGTTATTGTTGTCAACATTCATACAGCGTCACAAACAAATAGATCAGTTGTCCTTGTTTGCCACCAGACCTACTTTTTCTGACTCCTTTTCAATGTTTAAGAAAACTGCAGTAACATTCTTCTGACTTCGTGTCAGTCAGCGTCATCCTACACCGATTAACCGGGTTATCCATTTCCCGATTTCAAAAGCAAAGTTCAGTAAAATACACTCAAAGCTATGATTTCGATGAAACCTTTATTTCATTATAATACTTTGACCTTGCCATTATGTACGAAATACAATGATTGGTTGCAGCAGTGGATCCTTTTGAGGTAGTTCTTAATCCGTTGTAGGTTTTCAAATGCTTCAACGTTTGGGGACTATCCTCGTAAACACTGTCTTTCACGTAGCTCCATAAAATAAGTATAACGGCTTCAAATCGCACAGGCCTAACCACATCTACAAGGCTTCCAGTCTCTTCAAATTTCTTTATAATCTTGCCAATTTCTTGCGCAGTTAGCCGATTATGACGACCATAATCACCCCGTAATGCACGAAAAGTGAACAAGATTGAATCAGCATTTTTGTAGCAAGTTTCAACTATTTTTACTCGTTCTTCGGTTGTTAAACTCTGCATATTCGTAGATGGAAAATCTTTCACCAAATAAATAACACTTCAGATGACAGGTGTTTAACAGCTGACAGCATTGTCATACCGGTGGTCTTGAAACCACTAAATAAATAACCACGTATAATACTTTTAGAGATTATTATGAGGAAAGAGCCATATGATTCTTGCGTATGTCGATGATGTAGGTATTATTGGCAGAAAACTGCGAGATGTTACTACAGCCTTCCCAAACATAATGCAGGAGTCAGCAAAAATGGATCTGGTATTAAACGATGTCAAAAACAAATTATTTCTCTGGATGAACAAATGAGGTGGAACTGAAAATTAAGAGAAGAATATTTCTGACCTGCAAATGTCTGCTACGGCTTTAGCGAACGATTTATTGGCAAAGTCCCATTTCGACGAACAAAAAACAAAACGATATAAGACAGTAGTCCTACCTATTTTATTGGACGGCACAGATTTCTGGACAATAACGCAAGCAGATGTGTCAATTCTATGAGCGCGAGAAAAATATATATATCGGTGCCGCAGCAATTATGAGCCGCATTAGCTGTATATTGAAACCTATGGGATCAAACACATCAAAATATTACGACTGCGTCGGCTGGGTTATTTTGTACGGATGGACCTAAATGTTCCAAAACGGGAATTCTTCGATTATGAACTCAATAGACAGCGCAAATGATAGTGAGCAAAACTTCGGAAAAAGAACTAGTCTTACGACACAATATTAAAACTTGTTATGATGAATTGGAAAAGGAACACAGGAAACCAAAGAGCTTGAGACTATTTTCTACAGGTGGCATATAATAGATAAAAGATCTGTTGTAATCGTCATAAAAAAAGAAACAGAGGCCTAAGTTTTGTAAATAAATCGTATCAAATAGAATTACGAACTTTTTCTAACCGATTTCCAATTCAAGCAAATCTTACCAAAATTATTGCTTTCAATTTTCATGCGTTATGTAAAAATCGGTGCAAGCGTCAAAGGGGCGAATGCAATTCTCTTAGCAAAAGATATAGAACTTCAGAGGTACGCAGATGCAAAGGCATGGCTAATGCGAACATGATGCAATCGCTTCTTAATGTCACAGAAAAAATGGATAATGCTTCATGTTGATAGCGTTTGTCATATTTACTGTAGTAAACATATGTATTTTCATTACAAGTATTTCGCCTTTTAATAATATTATATTATACATACATATTTTTTTAGCTGGGGTATTTTCACAAAAGTTTCTTTCCGCAATTTATGTATCTATCAGAAATGAAAAATTGAAATGAAATTAATGTAAAAAATAGAACAAATTTTGATCCTCCGTTCCTCAACCTACAGGAAATAAAATTCTGTCAACAGTCTTGATTCTGTCGGATTTTTTGGGTTGTGCGAAATCTGGGAGTATCCTCAATACAAACATT
>JAHXMU010026362.1:0-18161 GCA_019455685.1 Philornis downsi
CGGGCGGCGTATAATAGATAAGGATGTCTATTCCAGTTGCCACTTAAAAAGAAGAAAAAATCCCGTATTTGCCTTCCTTGTATTACTATGTGTTCAATATAATTTCTCATTTTATTAATTTACAGTAATTAGCTAATGCTTAATGGTCGCTTATCTTACAAAGTTTTTCTTTTTTGAATTAGGATAGTTTCCAATAGTTGTAAAGAAAGTTTCGTTGCGAAATTTCCTACAAAAATTCTCCTAATATTTATAACCAATGAAATTTTACTCACTTTGAAAGCTGTTATATTTTGTAATATTTTTAGTTCAATTTTCTAATTTTAAAATAATTTCCTCTTCAAAATTGCTAGCTTGTAGGGAAATTTGCGTCAAAGTGACTACTTAAAAATTCTATTGTAATATTCCAGTTCAAATTATGGCTCCTTTGGCAATTTCTGAAGTTTACGCTAATCCAAATCGTGAAACACATTTCTGCTAAAGTATATCTGATTTAAACACTTAATGGCGGTGAAAAACGTCTACGTATATTTTATAATACATTTTGATGATATTTTATACTAAACTCGATATAGTTTTACTTTAAAAAAGGCTGGTATTTTGGATATGAATGGATTTGATTATAAATAAATTCATTACATATCGTATAGAAAATGCAGCGTTTGAAATACATATGTATAGGAAGATTCAGCGTAAGCAATTCTGCTACAATACGAATTTCTTCCGAAAATAAAAAACGATACCATAAATATATGAATTTGGTTGGAAAAATAAGTACTGATTCTCCCGACCTGGAGTTACAGTCGGATTTTTGTTTGTCGAGAGAGGGCTTCGAGAGGGGATTCAATGATAATTGAATCGCTTGCTTAGCCCACTGCTGACATAATTCGTTTTGTTTACAGAGGAACCGAGGTAAATAAATTCTTATACCACTTCAAATTATAGTTGTCAACGTTCACACAACGCCCCAAACGAGTAGGATCTTTGTTCGTTGAAACCAATAACTTTGTTGTGTCCTCGTTTACCACCAGACCCATTTTCGCTGCTTCTTCTCGATGCTTGAGGAAACTGCAGTAACATTTTCCGCCAATAATGTCTATGTCATCTGCATATGTGAGTAACATATGGCTTTTGCTAAAGATGGTACCAGTCGTGTTAACAGCAGCTTTCCTCATAATCATCTCCAACAGTATGTTGAAGAGGTCGCACGATAGGCTGTCGCCCTGCCTAAATCCTCGTTTGGTGTAAAAAGGCTCGTGTGTTTTCGTAAGCACATTTAAAATAGATAAAGATACAAATTCAACGCATTTTAATACTAACTTCACCAATGAAAATTTAAGTTTTTATTATTTTTAATTGATGCGTTGCTACAAAAGCGATTTCAGTTTCGACGTCTTTTTTAAATTTGTATCAACTACGATTTTGTTAACGGCTAGATAGGAAAAACAATGATAATAACATAAATTCAGTAGGACTTTGAACGATGTATACATTTAGTATTCTTAATCTTGTGGGCTGTCTTGTCTCTCCCCTAAGGATGCTTCCCATACAAACTAACCGATGTAGCAAAAATAAACGTTTCTTCTATAAGTTCTAAGCGGAAGGCTTCAGCAAATTATGATTTTGTTTCTTTCTTAGCAATATTTTATGCGAACTGTGCGGCTCAGAACACATATATTCGCCACCCCCATATTTTTGCATCGTCGAAAACTTTATATAAAGTTATGTGTAAATCAGTTCAACTTACTGAAGTTTGCGGTTGTACCGATTTATTATTTATATGCTACACCGCGTTGTGATTCGAAATATGTGGGGTTTGTGATGTTTGTAATATCCAAAGATTTTGGAGTTAGTGTAAAAATATATACCGATTAACTTAGAATCATACTCTGGGTAGATTTAAGTGCAAATGATGGTCATAAAACGATACAGTAAACACTTTCACACAAACTTAGTTTCGCCGAGGGGCACTGTGCGACCATATCGGTTAATATTTTGATATAAACCCTCATACAGTGTGGCTCACGCATCGAGCTACTGTCAACTGCCTATAGGAACCGCTAATAAACTTCTTGAAGGATTTTTTTATACCCAGGACTGCGCCGAAGATGTAGCCGTTTCAAAAGCATTTGGTTCCAACAAGATGTGGCAACTGCACCCATGGCTGGCTATGGCGGAGCTCCAACGAAAATTCACAAATTAATATCCAGAAACTGCACTTTCCATTTTCCCATAAAAAAAATTAATTAAATTTCATATTATAGTATAGTTGGTGCGCCAGCCTGTCAATGTCGGCAATACTCTTCACATTATTTCATTATAAGTTTTCTTGAAGTCGCCCGACTACGAAGTGAAATTGTTTACCACCTCAAGCGATTACCGTCTTGTTTGTCGGAATAAAATTTGAACTTAATAACATTTTCCAATCAAAACCTACATAATTTTCTTCACATGGGAATTGTTACAGAAACGTCACTTTTAACAAGATTTTTAACTCGAAAATTAATTTCTAACCTCTCTTGTTTGTAAAGCGTGATTTTTTTAACGTAGTTTTTTTTTTTTAAATCGAATAAAACACTCAAATTTACATCATATATTCAAATTTCATATATTAAAATTTTATTGGACTCGATAAATTGGTCTTCGACATTTAATTTTTAAAGATAATTTCATGTAAATGTTGTCTCAAAATGTCCATTCGGAAGGTCCAATTTTTCGTCACTTTTTCGAGCATTTCGACCTGTATTTCACGAATAACACGTGTTATGTTATCCTGTAAGGCTTCAATAGTGTTCGGCTTGTCCACATAGACTAACGACTTGACATAAACCCACAGGAAATAATCAAGAGGCGTTAAATCGCAAGATCTTGGGGGCCAACTCACAGGGCCAAATCAAGAGGTAAGCTGCGCACCAAATTCATCCCTCAAAATATCCATTGTTTCACGAGAAGTGTGGCATGTTGCACCGTACTGATGAAACCAGATGCCACCCAAGTTCAACACAGCCAATTGGGGCAAAAAAAATCCCGTACCATGGCTCGATATCGTCGCCGTTTCTTCAACGGGCGTCTTTAAAGAAAAATAGACCAATTATGCCACCAGCCCATGAACCACACCAGACTTTCGTTTGTTCGGGATGCATCGGTAATTCATGTATGGCATGTGGCTGTTCATGACTCCAGATGCGACAGTTCTGCTTGTGTACGTATCCGTTCAGCAAGAAATGAGCCTCATCGCTGAACACAATTTTTCGATAAAACAGCGGATTTTCATTGAGCTTTTGTAAGGCCCATTCACCTAAAATTTGACGTTGTGGTAGGTCATTTGTCGTTCCATGATGAAATAACAGAGTATACTGTACACTTTTCACTTTGACAGATGACGTTTGAACACCATTACCAACCAGTGCTGCCAAATTGAAAATTTTAAATCTTAAAAAATCACCCTGTACATAAAGAATCGTTTTGTACCAACAAATAGAAAAATTCAGTTTTATCGGGAAATTTTTATTATTGTTCAAGAATTAAGTGGCAGTACGCTCTGTTTTCATCGTGGTATTATTAAATTTAGTATATCCAAAAACGATATTATTTTTATGAACAACACAAATTTATCATAAGCAATAACACATTTTCACACAGACTTATTTTATGTTCGGGTAAATACTAAGATATTTCTTCTTAGCAAAAATTTCGTTAGAATATGTTTATCTTTATGAGAAGGAAATGGCGTAGAAAACAACAAATTTTATAGGAAAATTCACACTTTTCGACGGAAAACATTATGTAGAAGAAACATTTTATAGAAAAATTCACACTTTCTTCGGAAAGCGTTATTAGGAAACTCATTTTATAGAAAATACATTTTACAGAAAAATTCGCACTTTCTACGGAAAACATTTTATAAAAAAAATCCCACATTTCTACAGAAAACATTAGATCTTTTGTAGGAATCGATCCATTTACCAAGGAGATGGAAACGGCACAGAAAAAATAACAAATTTTATAGAAAAATTCACACGTTTCTACGGAAAACATTAAGAATCGATCTATTTGCAAAGGAGAATGAAATTACACAGAAAAAAACAAATTTTAAAGAAAAATGCACACTCTTCTATGAAAAACATTATACAGGAAAATTCATACTTTTTTGCGGAAAATACTATATAGAAAAAAAAAAACGTTATATAGAAAATTTGCACTTTTCTAGAGAAAACATTAGATCCTTGTTAGGAATCGATCCATTTACAAGACAAACATTATTTGCTTAAATCTAAATAAAACTTTTAAAACAGAGATCATTACTGAATCGACATCAAAACACAAAGCTTTATTTATTCCAAGTTTTGATATCAAAATTAAAGCTGTAAAAAATTTCACTTGTTATTCTGACCGAATCAGAAATGTATTACACGTCACTTCTGATTCATACATTCGAAACGAAACTGCGAACAATCACTTTTAGTTGATTGGTTTTAGAAACGGAATCAGTATAGGCCTTTAGATTCCTTTCATCCGTTTCGAAACCCGTGATGATTTAAGCACGTCCCTTCGACGGTTCGCATATGTTTTTTGAAAGCACTATAAAGGCCGAACCATTTTGAACCAACAGTATGAAATTAAGCGCCAGAATATACCAGCAATAGAAAGGTAAATTAAAAAAAAAGAATAATTTTAGTATTCTTGCGCCGATTAAAGGAAATATATGGCGAAATATTGGAAAAACGAATATCCGACCACATATACCACTTTAAAGGATCTCTCCAACAATGTAAAGCTAAAAAATAATGAAAAAATCGTATTATGCTTGAGAGCAGGTATATTTTATATACCCATTTTATTGGTGAAGAGCTGGTGCATCACTGAAGACAATATAGACAGCTGGTTTTAGAAGAAATTGGCATCGCCGTCGAAATGTCGGAATATGGACTGATGGTTCCGAGACATTAAATCGTTGCAATATAATGATAACTCTTGAGCCTTTCATAGTTGTTCTTCAGCGCAAACACGCAAATTTGATTATATTCATAGACGTAGCCAATAAGATAAAAATGTGCCTCCTAGCTGAACAATTTGATAAAATAAAATTAACCCTTCTCAAGCTATTCAAGAGCCTAAAATCTTGTGATGAATAGCCCGACTACAATTCTTGTAATTGCTAGCATACGATAAGACAAACAGTTGCGAACAGTTACGAATTGAATTAACACGACCATCGTGTGCGATTTCAACTATCGCCATTATATTATCTTCCCACTTGGTTGCGTTTTCTTTCTACTGAATGTGGCGTATTTGTTTGCATTTTCTTCTACAATGAAAATTCAGTTTCAAATTTTTCATTGGTTTACCACAGTAACCACAGAAATTTAATTTTCGCAATAGGGGTGACTAATTTGTGGACACTGTACCACTTTAAGTTTTCTCATGACAAAATGTACTGAAACTTACACCTTGACTTACGAGGTGTATTCAAAACATAAGGTGAATTTTCTCAAAAAATATGTATTTATTTATTCATCAATTTTTATTTTATCTCCTTCAAAGTAGTCCTCCTCAGATATAATATAATAATCTTCGGTGCAGTTCTGATATGCACTATTTGGTACGACCTTGATTTCTCTCAGCGATTCGGTTTTTATCTCCTCAATCACCGCAAAACGCCGTCCTTTCATGGGTCTCTTCAATCTTGGGAACAGGAAAAAGTCGCAGGGGACGAAATCTGGTGAATACGGTGGCTGAGGCATGATAACGGTGTTGTTTTTGGCCAAATAATCTCCCACAAGCAAAGACGAGTGAGTAGGTACATTATCATGATGCAAACGCCATGCATTTTTTTCACAATTCCGAGCGTTTTTTTCGTATTGCTTCACGCAAACGGCGCATAACTTCAAGGTAATACTCTTCATTTACCGTACGACCTTATGGTAAGAACTCCTGATGCACTACGCATTACGCAAAACCTTGACATTTGATCGAACTTGGTGTGCTTTTTTTAGTCTTGGCTCTCCTGAACACTTCCATTGGGACGATTGGGCTCTGGTTTCGATATTATAACCATATACCCATGATTCCTCACCAGCTATGACCCTTTTAAGCAAATCTGGATCACCGTTGACGTCATTCAACAATTCTTGAGCGATGCTCATGCGATGTTGTTTTTGGTCAAAATTCAGCAATTTTGGAACGAACTTCGCTACCACACGCTTCATGCCCAAAATTTCCGAAAAGATTGCATGGCATGAGCCAACCGATATGCCGACATCCTCAGCAACTTCTGTAATTGTGATTCGACGATTCTCCATAACAATTTTCTTCACTTTCTCAATATTTTCATCGGTTATTGATGTCCTGGGGCGTCTAGAGTGGGCGTCGTCATTCGCATCTTCTCGACCTTCTGTTAAAAAGATTGTACCACTTGTAAACATTTTTTTTTTTTTTTTTTGACTCAGAATACTATCACCGTATGTCACTGTCAACATTTCAAGTGTTTTTGAGCATTTTGCCAACTGACATATATGTTTTTTAAAAAACGTGGCAGTGCTATACTTGCCGATTTGTACGAGTTCTGCTTCCATTCTGAGAATTTACCACCTTCTGGTACCATGCATGCAAATTGCAAGATTGTCTGATATTCGAACTTTGCATTGTATTTTCTAATTGGTAGGCTACAGTGGCCCAAAATTTTCGCCCATTGTACAGATTTCAAATTTTCTGCAAAACTTGAATAAAATCTATCAATTAACCACGCCTCCTTTGGTACCTTAAACCGAATTAAACTACATTTTCCTAGCTTCCTATCTTTCAAAGAATGATGAATTTAGTCACGTATCATGCCTTTGGTAAACTCAGTTCTGAGAATGGATATGGAAGGGCATTACCACGCTCCATCTGATACTTCCCAAACAAATTGACCAATTTACGCAGTTGTACATTTTCGCCTGTTAGGAAATTCAAATATTGTAAAAATTGCTCACAGAAAATAGAGAATAATTCAGTATCGTTTGGATTATCCAAAAATTTATTTTTGCATACAATTGAGGACAAAATGGGGAATAATCATTACGTTGGACCGAGGAGTTCTAAATGTTTTAATTCATTTAAAAGAGTTATTAATATTTTGCAATAAATGAAGTCATTTTGTTAAAATTTCTTTCCCGATGTCCTTTGAATAGATCGCTAGAAAATCAATAAGAACTAAATTAATACAAAAAATTTACTTAGCCATATTTCTCACAAAAAAATTAAATTTTGCTATTAATAATTTTAATTAATTTTTGCTATTCAAATTTTTTTTTTTTTTAACTGAAATATGTATTTTTTCAAAAAAAAAAACACAACAATAGAAGAATCATATACACATTTCACAAATTTTATAAAATTAAAAAAAAAAATAAAAATTAAATTTTGGAAAAAAGATCATTTAATTTGGGAAAGTTTTCATTTAACCTAAAATGAGCCATATGCCCGTCTTCCGACTATATGTCATCATTTAAAATTAAGTTTTCTTTTTTTAAATAAATATAGGGAAAAAAACTACCCTCTTCCGTGACAATGTTTCATTCGAACATTGCCGTGACCAGGATTCGAACCTGGGTTACTACGGCCACAACGTAGGGTCCCAACCACTAGACGATCACGGCTGTTGAAGGCATGGCTGCCGTGTGGAGTAAATCCATTTTCACATTAGCAACAACAAACCACTATTATCTCTGGTTGAAGCATGCGTAGTACACATTAAATGTGAAAGCTCTGTTTACAACAAACTTAAATGCTGAGGAAGCTTTCATTAACAAAAAGCTTTGTGACGTTGCGGCGTTGCTATTGCTAAAGCAAATAATTACTAAAAATAGCTTCCAACTGTTGTCGCCCATTAGTTTATGTATTTGGATTTGAGTGTTTATATTTGGTTATAGACAGTTTTCCAAAGCATGGGGGTGAGCAACTAAAAGTGAATGCCACGTTAAAAGTTGAATACATTTAGCATAATATAAAATGCTATAAATGAGAAATCAACAAACAAATTGTTATTGTAGGCCTGACACGAGGACCGGAGAAGATAGTACTTTAGTATTTTCCATTTCGATAAAACCGGTTTTATTCGAGTTTTCTCTACGATGCAGATCCAAATGAAATGTAACGCACGTTTCAAACAGAAAATTATACTAGTTGTAGTATTATTATTAACAACAAAATTGGCACAATATTTTGAATACCAAATTGCAATTATTTTTAAAAAAATCTGTCAAAAAACAAACTTATTTCACCAACTGGGTGAGGAACGTCTTATTTTTTATACAAGTTTCATGTTTTACGGCAGCGTGGAAGGGCACACGCTTGGAAAATATCCGCGAGCATTATTATTCGACAGGCAGAATACATAAGAGCGCGCATGAAATTAGCAAATTATCGTTTTCTATGGTGAGTACCAGTGCTGTCAGATTTGACGATTTGTCGGCAAACGTGGCGACTTCAAAACATTTTTGGCGATGAAAATTTCAGAATGACGATTAGAAATATTTTTTTTTTATTGATCGAAACTGTGCGGATAAAACATACATAACTGTTCTTCATATGAATCTTAGTTTAATTGGAATTGGGTTGGTGTGAACTCAGCTTAACACGTCAGTTTGTCACATGGCAGCACTACTAAATAGATCATTGGAATCACAAGGATCGTATCAGTTATTTGGAACGTACAAAGAGATGTCAAATGGTACATTACATTAATAACATTAACAAAATATGAACGTCGAAAACAAATATTAGTCGACGATAATAATAGGTTAACTATGTATGGCTTTGATGGCTTTGAAACAAAGATGGAAATAAATCTAACAGATGGTCCGATTTTAATGAAATTTCATATGACTATAGCAGAGTTATATTCGCGTTTAAGTATTAATAAAAAATATATATATTAATATAATATATTATTATCTTCTTAACAAGTTTTTATTATAATTATAAAAAAAAAAAAAAAAAAAAAATTTATTTTTTCTAATTTTTAATTTGAATTGCGTATGACTTTTGACTAACTCCTTTTTTTTAAATTTTTTTTTTTTTTCCAAATACTTAAAATTTTTTTTTTAAAAAAAAAAAAAAATTTAAAAAAATGGGGAAAAATTTGTTTCCGCTTTTAGCAAAAAATTGAGCTAAGGTAGGTAAAAAAAACAAAAAATTTTATTTTAAAAGTCGAATGACTCCCAAAATTTAAACATAAGTACATAAAGTAATGTTTGTTTTTTTTTTTTTGTTTTGAAGATCTCAACTACAGGAATACATACATGCATGAAAAAGAGGAATTTTTTACATCGTAAACATTTTAAATAAGTTATATCGTTTAAAAAAGTTCAAATTTCAAAACTGCAAAAGAAATTAAAATGGGACATTACCAAAAGACAGGAAAGGCAAAAAGTATACCTAAGTAATTCCACCGGCAAAATAAATGTAAAACGAAAATAGAAATTATTTTAATTTATTATATTTATATTTTATACTGATAATACAAGAAATTCATAGACATTTTCAGTTAACCAAATTGTTGTAAAAAATAATATTATTACGAAACTTAACAAAAAGTAAATAAGTATTGGAAATAATATTTGTAAAAATATAATAAAAAATTGCATTTTGCAAATAAAATTTCTTATATTAGTGATATTTTTGGTATTTTGGAGAAGTTTAACAATGAATATTTGTACCAAATGTACAAATCCGTCTGAAAGAAATATGTTCCCTATTTATTTTTGAATTCCTAAAAGTATTTATAAAACTTCAAATACTTTGCACCAAAGTATATATATGTATAAGCTACAATCCATAAAATACCACGAAAGTAACCGTGTTCGAAACTAAATTTATGCCTAAAAAACCGAACGATTTTTTAGGGCCACATCTTTACATCTTCCATACTGGTAAGGCTGATAAATAGAAATAAATCCGAAATATTCTATACCATCCTACCTCATTTGCTTTTACTTCTTTCCTATTCCACATTTTTCGCTATTCCGAGTCGATGAAAATATTGACTTGTTTTTCGGCTCAAGAGAGATCCCATTTGATTTCCAGTTTCCTTTCCCCTTCATATCAACATTTGGTCCTTCGAGCCGGATGAATCTTCCTTTCCTTTCATATCAACAATGAATTTGCCGGTGAAGTTACAAAACAATCTGGCAAAATTGGTGAGCAGTAGCCCACCACCACAAGATAGAGGTATTTTTTAAAAGATTAAATGCAGCTTTCTTATTGTTTTCATCAGGGACAGTAACAGTTATAAGAGAAATGATGAAAAAATCGTATTTAACCATTAACATTAACGAATTTAAATAATGGTTACAAATAACCATTATAGTGAGATATATATTATTTTGGTCACCGTAACCAATTCAAATGAGAAATATTTTTTTTTTGGTTATGAATAACTGTTATAGCAACCAAAAAAAATTTTTTGGTTAACAATAACCATTATCCAAAGAATTTTTTTTTTTGGTTATCGCTACCCACATAAAGGGTAGGCCATAGTTATTTTTAATGTAATGGATGCCTTTCTAAGGGGTAGAGGTACGTAGGGCAAGCAATTTAAATATCTTTGGCAAAATTAAAAAAATATTAAATATTAAATAAAATATTTTGAAGTCAATTGTATTAATTCATTGTACGATTCAGGGGGTGCTTAGCCACTCCAGGACCCCCTTAGCTACCCCAATGCCGTACAATCAGGTGAGAAAGAGAAAAAGCAGAGAATGAAAATTTAACGATAACATTAAATATAAAAGCAAATATTTGATAATGATGGTAAGTAATAAACATAATGATAAATTGTAACAACAAAAGAGCTGAAGTTAAAGTAAAAGCAATGATTTGATTATGGCAAACATTTATTTCAATAATTAACGATGAGAAAGAATAAAATACGGAACAATTTTTAGCCAACGGAAAAATTTTTAACTAACCGATAACCAAAAAAAAAAATTCCTTTGGATAATGGTTATTGTTAACCAAAAAATTCTTTTTGGTTGCTATAACAGTTATTCATAACCAAAAAAAATATTTCTCATTTGAATTGGTTACGGTGAGCAAAATAATATATGTCTCACAATAATGGTTAAAAATTCCCTAATAAAGATAAAGGGAATTTTCGCGTAACCTTTTCGTCTGAAAAAAAAAAATAACAATTATTTTCCGTCCCTGGTTTTCATAAAATAGCGTATTAATTTTTTTAAATACTACAATTTCTACAAATATAATGGCAAATAATGATGAAAGCAACGAAAAAAAAGAGAACAAACAATATGCATATTTGCTATATAAAATTTTATATGAATTTTTCTACTTATATTCTGAAATACTTTTAAAAGAACTAATTAAAATGTAGCTTATGAGGCTAATCACCTTTATTAAGTACAATTTTTAACATATAAATTTATTGTAAAAGATGTTCTCTTCATTTTCGTTTCCAAAAACAGGTAAAATATATTGTTGATGTTACATTTGCCTTGTTTCAACTCTTTCGGCGTTGCTCCGGTGATTATTTGTATGAAGAGCATAATAACTTGAAGTTGTGCAATTTCTTAGCTAGATCATATGGGAATTTTATTCGCTATACAATTTGTGCGCCCGTACAAAAAAAATTCAAACTCTATTTACGGAAAATTTCCAAAAAGTCATAACTGTCAGCTCTGAAGAATTAAAATCGTTATCTCCCGCCTGAGATAACGTTATTACAATAAACGCATCGATATGAAAGTTCTTTAAACTTACAATCATCAAGCATACTAAAACTAAATCCAATATTTGTCTAAAGGCTGGCTTAAGTAATCCGGATTATGATGGCGTTAGAAATACAAGATTTCGTGGACAAAAAACTACTCAACAGTTTGCATTTTTAAACGCACGTCCAAAATGAACACAGTTTAATTTTTTCAATAAAGGAGAAAATGAAAACTGGGCATCTGAAAATGTAAATGAGTTTAGCTAACTGTCCGACTGTCATATAAACGCTAATTCGATTGCCCAGGTGCTAAACATTGAACAAAAAATCGTCTGGAATCTCTTGAATGAAGCTGGATACAAAAAAAAAAAAAAAAACCCGAAGTAAAAGTGTCACATGATTTAACATAAAAAAAACACATGAACAACATTTCCTTTTCCGAATCGCTGTTAAATCGCAACAAAATTGATCCTTTTCTAAAGCAGACGGTTACTTGTAGTAAAAAGTGGGTCACCTACGACATCGTCAAGCGATGGAACTTGCAAGGAATCACCTACTATGAGCTGCTCCCCTGCGGCCAAAGTCTTAGTTCTGACCTGTAAAATGAACAAGCGGGCCGTTTAATGGAAACAATAGTCCAAGAGCGGAAAACTTTGGCCAGTGGATGATGAACTGTGTTTTACCAAGGTAACGCCAGGCCACACATCGTTGGTGAGTCGCCAGAAACTCCGGAAGTTTGTTTGGGAGGTTCTTATGCATCCACCTTATAGTCCGGACCTTCCACCAACTAATTACCATTTGCTCCTGTCTATGACGAATGATTTTGCCGGTGAAAAATTCGCTCAAGAAAAGCTTTTGAAAATCGACTGTTCCAGTTTTTTTGTTTGTCAACAGAGCGAGGGTTTCTAAAAGAGGAACATAATAGAATTACCTTCGAATTGGTAACAAATTATTGAACAAAACGGTGCTCATCTGATTTAAAGAGGATAAATCTAACTGTGCTAAATAAAGTCTTCAATGTCAGGCGAAAGTAGTAAATTTCTTTTTACCTTATACAGGGTGGCGCAGTAGAACGTGCATATTGCATCATCTTTTTTTGCGGGGTAGAAAAGGCGCGGGCGGGGGGGCACCTACATCGTTGAGTTGGCGGGCTCATGGAGTTTTAGTCGCTATGAATCACTTCGACGGGAAACGTCGCGCATTTTGCGTGCGCGCATTTTACGAGAACTGTCGTTCATATATTGCTACTACGCGAGTATATTGTGCTGAATATGGACTTCGGCGAATTAGTGAAGCTCCGAGTGCTAATTTAATTAAAATATGGGTAAAGCGTTTTGAAGAGACCGGTTCAACATTTAAACCACAAGCAAATGGTCGCCCAAGAACATCTAGGACCGAAGACAATGCTGAGAGAGTTATGGAGTCAGTACGAGGAAATCCACAAATGTCGACTCGCAAGAGATCGTCTGTCTTACAATTATCGCTCCGAAGTTTGCAACGAATTTTAACATTGGATCTTAAACTGCATCCATATAAGCTGCAATTAACACAAGAATTGAAAGAGTCTGACTTCATAGCAAGGCTTGCATGTGTTAATGGAATGCTTAATCGATTTTCCAATTTTGACAATATCATTTTCTCTGACGAGGCTCATTTCCTTATGAATCTGTTCGTAAACCGTCAAAATTGTCGTTACTGGAAAAGTGAAAATCCCAAAATCAAACACCAGAAACCATTGCATAGTCCTAAAGTGACAGTATGGGCAGCAATCTCTGGCAGAGGAATAATTGGTCCTTTTTTCTTCGAAAATGCGCGGGGCCAAAACGTCACGGTTAATACGGAACGCTATGTTGAGATGTTGGACGGATTTTTGGCTCCAGAAATTGAAAGTTCAAGAATAGTGAATTCCAGAACTTGGTTCCAACAAGATGGAGCTACCTGTCACACATCAAATGACTCCATGGCGGTGGTGAAGCAGATGTTCTCTGGCAGACTGATTTCGAAAAGAGGTGATATCCCATGGCCCCCACGCAGTCCAGACTTGACGCCTCTTGACTTTTTTTGTGGGAATACCTTAAACACAAAGTCTACAGTAATAATCCAAGAAACATCGCTCAGCTCAAGGAGAATATCCGTGGTGAAATGGCAGCCATTACACCAGTATTACTAAAGAAAGTTTTCAATAATTTTCGTTTGTGGTTAGAGGAGTGCCGTCGTAGGGAGGATCACCATTTAGATGATGTTATTTTCAAAAAATAAAGTCCATTTATTACTCTACAATGCCTTAGATTTATTTTAACCATACCTTTTGTATTTATTTTTTAATCTATTTTTTAAATATGCACGTTCTATTGCGCCACCCTGTATATGTTTTGGCAGTCAGCTCTAGCTCAGGAAATGTCCTAATAGCCAATAATGTAATGAAAATTAAAAACCATGTTTGAAATCGTGTGGAAAAAACACATCCAAGGATACCAGTTTTCTAAATGACTTTAAAATATATCAACTTAATCATTATTTTTTCTTATAGATGAGTTTGTTTCGTATTCCTACAATTAACATGAATATATTTATTGGTTTTGAGATGGAACCAAATGGTTTAAACAATGATTAGTAAAATACTGCTTGATGAAAATCACGTTATTTGGTAAATGTTTGTCCAACGAAATTTTTCACATGGAATTTGGTGATATCCGGAAAGGCCGAAACAAAGTGTATACAATTCAATTTACGACTTTTACGTCAACTGAACGATATCCACCTGTTTGGCGATTTGTCACGATTTATACCGGGTTATCCATTTTTCGGTCTCAAAAATAAAGTTAAATATAACACACACAAAGCTATGATTTCGATGAAACTTTTATTCCATTATAATGCCATGACCTTACCATTATGTACGAAACACAATGCCATTTAAATGACCGCCTCTGGATTGGTTGCAGCAGTGGATCCTCTTGAAGTAGTTGTCTATTACTTTTTCGCACATTTCAGATGGTATCTCGGCGATAACTTGACGAATGTTGGTTTTCAAATGCACCAACGTTTGAGGAATATTGGTGTAAACACGGTCTTTGACGTAGCCCCACAAAAATATCGCATGATCTTGGTGGCCAATTAACGTCGATAAAACGTGGAATTACGCTTTCTGGGAACTTCTCATGCAATAAAGCCAAAGTGGGTCGTGTTGTGTGGCTCATGGCACCGTCCTGTTGAAATCATACATCTTCCACTTTCTCTCCAATTCAGTCAGTTTAATCTTTAATTGCAGGCCAAAAAAAGTAGGTTATCATGCGGACATAGCACTCTGATTTAAAATTCGGATCATTCGCCACACTTTCACTAAGCGATATTTTCGGCAGTGCGTACATTGTGATGATGTAAAGCCCTAACCACATCTGTAACCTTCTAGTCTCTTCAAATGTCTTTATAATTTTGTCAATTCCTTGGGCAGTAGGTCGACTTTGACGACCATAATCATCCTACGTTTGAGCCACCACTTTTAACTATTTTTACACATTCTTCGGTTGTTAAACCATCCATATCCGTAAATGGCAAACCTTTCTCCAAATAAATAACACTGTAGATGTCAGGTGTATTGATCCATCGCTTGGATAGGGTGGCGCATAAGTAACGTTAACGGCGACTATATTGAATGCGTTATTGTGCATCATTTGGTTTTAACTCGTAAAAAAATTATTGTAAAATTATTTGCAAAGACCTCCTAGACATCTCTAAATGCTGAGAACGTCGCCAGGTGCTTGCACTCGAGCAATGGTCACTTCATTTCGAACTAGACGAGGTCTTCTAACACGCGGAAGATCAGAGACAGCCCCTTGTTGCCCAAAACGCTGAACCAATCGGTAAATTGTTAGAACGCTAGGAGCATTTCGATCATATGAAAGATATTTCGATATGATCTGAATAATCGAATGCTGACTTTCAAAGTAAAATTGAAAAACTTTAGTTCTTTGTTCCGTGCTGAGCCTTTTCATCATAAATTTCCCAAGTATTATTTAGTTAATTCTGTAAAGAGACGAAAAAAAGTCTTAAACAAAAAATTTATTCACTGATCAAATCTTAAAGTTACCCTATAGTAACTGCCATACAAATGGACCGACTTTCTAAAATTCCATTTATTTTCAGTAACTCCGTGCTCATAAACTGCAGTATTTCACATTTTTGGTCAATGTATTGGTTTGTAGTGCCTCCTCTATTACACACCATATAAATAACCAGTTTAACCCATATGAGTTCATACCTTTTATTTAGTTCCACTAAATTTAGTGAAATTTAGTGTTTCCCTTATATTCCAATTTCATTCAAATTTACTAAATTCAGTATCGTTTTGAACGAGTTAGGTATTCAGCGAACTAAATTCTGGAGTATTGCCATGGGCACCGCACCCATAAATTGGTCCATTAAGCAAAATAGTGTAACTCTCCTAAGTGCAATTTCTAAGTCACATTCGCACCAACGCACTAGTACGTTTTGGGTGAAGATATACGATATGTAAGTCAGTTCATCTGACTGAAACTTTTTTAATTTCCTAATCCTAATTGAGATTTATTAAATTGAGTTTCATTTTTACAAATTGGTGTAAATCTGACACAATTAGACTTCCATTAATTCTTTCTGATATCATTCACATTGATGGTTTTTATGTCTGCGCTTACAAGGAAAAAAAGACTTAAATTGAGTTAGGACAAAGTCTGGTTTAATCATTATTATTATTGTACTTACTTTGGCGTGTATGTACATGCAATCCCCATTCCAAAATTCGACGTAATTAACAAGTTGCAGCCATTTCCCTAAACGGGCGATAACGAATTACGTGATATCTTTAAACGTTGCTTTAAATAAGGACATGTCTTTTGTCATTATTCTTTATGTCCTTAAAACTTATGCAATTGTCTAAGCATGCTTTCAAAATTCCGCATATTCTGAAATCCATAACAGTTTTCCATAACAAAAACCAATTTTCGAAAAGCGGTTAACATATTAAAATTATACGCTTAGTAGGCACAAAAATATATAATTACTGAATGTATTGGACGGACCCTCTTGTCCCTTTTTTTTTTTGGATTTTTTTTCTCTTTTCTGTGTCTTTTATCCATGAGTCATGTCACATTCGTCTGCTTGTGGCAACACTGATTAAATGCATTTAGAATTAGACGAAAGCTTTTCTGATATGGCAACTTTCTTTTTCATTTTACATTTTTTACTGGTTTCGATGTAATATTTCACAAAAATGATAATAAAATGTTCACATTATAAAATTTAGGCATATGTATTGTCAGTCAGCAAGTTATACTGTGACCAGGATTCGAACCTGGGTTACTACGGCCACAACGTAGGGTCCTAAACACTAGACGATCACGGCTGTACGGTAGTGACAGGGGTTATGGTTAAATATGAAATTCACAATAACGGATAGTGCTATTACGAATAGCTGCCTGTAATATTTATACTCGTACTTGACTCCTTATAACCCTGGCAAGGAGCGGACATAGAGAAGCCGCCGAGAGATATCGGAAGATTTATCTTTTCCGTTTTAATAGTCGTACGACCATTTTCATAGTCGTATCTCTCCTTCGTGGAGAGATATGTTAATAGACTAGAGGAGCAAGGCATTAATTTGCTGTGTCGATATTTCTCTCCGGACATTGAAAATCTAAGCCGTAGATAATGGATTACTAGTTCCATGATAAAACAAAACTGGAGTAGCTTGTCTGCGAAACCCAGACCAGAGGGTTCTTCTCTTCTGGTAGCACGGGTGACCAGGGGCCCAAAGAACATTGTTCTTGCCTGGTCGATGGCGTTGGACCCCTTGTGGGAGCATCGTGCTGGCTGTGTTTGCCCGAACATGTGTTTTCAGTGCTTTTGCGTTGCTTCAGGCTGCGTTGCTGAAGGAAGGCAGAAACTTGGAAAACACTGTTTATTGTCTATCGAGGTGTTCCTAGGTTACCTCACTCCTAACCGGAATGAAGCTCACTTCATACCAAGTGACCTCAAAGGTACTTTGGCTGAGAGAGGAAGCGGGCCCTGAGGAATTTTTTCCAAGTGGACCTACTCCTTATCTCAAAGTTAGTTCGTCTAATCCTTTCGGGATTAAGTTGGGTATCCCAAAGGGGCGCTGGCTGCCGCAAGAAGAATGATTGCACACCATGAGTAAGGCCTCACGGCGAGACTCATGTAAATAAACACAGTTGGTTGGTTGACACCTTATAATAATAATACTCATATTACAAATAACTAAATTATATGAACGTTCAAACAGTTTTTGTTAAATAAAATTAATTTGGATATACTCGCATAATATTAGAAATAGAAAATTAACTACTTTCCATGATACAGCCTTTCAGTTCAAAAAATAAAAAAACGGATATCAGGTTCAGAGTTAGTCGAGTGATAAGTTAAGACAAATAGAATTTTAAATACCCACAGTATGTTC
>JAHXMU010026362.1:33161-60835 GCA_019455685.1 Philornis downsi
CTGTGGATCACCTCAGTCCATATTTTGATATGGTCACTATACATATAGAACAGGATCTATAAGTCAGTTCATCTGACTGAAACTCTTGTGC
Source organism: Philornis downsi (assembly GCA_019455685.1). Classification (NCBI taxonomy): domain Eukaryota; kingdom Metazoa; phylum Arthropoda; class Insecta; order Diptera; family Muscidae; genus Philornis; species Philornis downsi. The sequence goes on from JAHXMU010026362.1 coordinate 33,253, forward strand.
TGATTTCACTATCAAGTAAAGATATTATAATCCACAACTCTACAATTCCACCATAACAGCGACATGCTTGTAGTACAATAACACTCTCACTCGAACAAAAAAAAAAAAAAAAATGAACAGAAGCGCATCTCATTAAAATTTCATTTAAAGCCTATAAATCATTTCATCTCCATCAGCCACAGCGGCTGAATGGCCCACAAAGTGTTTTCGCATGAGAGTGTGTGACTCTTTGGGCAGCATCCTCGAAAGTCATAGCGTACCTTCTTTACTGGCTTCATCATCATCGGCAGCTTTGTCTTCATTATCATCGTCGTGACTGAAGGAGCTGCAACAATCAGATGTAGTACCATCACATACATATCAGTGGCACTTCCATCTTGATTGACGCGCTTATTCAATGCGTTGACATAATGATCGACATGAATTGTAATAATATCCCAGAATCGGTGAGACGCGGCGGAACATTTTACCTCACTTACGGCCCGGTACCATTCAAGTCATGCGCCGGCGCAAATACACACATTTTAATGGTTCTTCTGGAGCAGGGCGCGGTAACAATTGAAATCAATTGTTTTGTAGGATGCCGCCGTCGGATTACATGTAAAGTCCATTTAATTGAGATAAAGTTATCTAGAAAAGAAAATGTACGAAAATAGAAAAAAGAAAAAATATGTTCTATTTAATTAAAAAAAAAACTATTTTTCCTTCCAAGCGACTTCGATGCAATTTTGTAAATATACTGTATATACAGTGTACAAGAAGTATAAGGAATTTTCAATATTATATACATATTCAGGATTTCAGAAATATGTTTTTCTCCATTTGTTGGTACTGTGACAGACATCTGTGCCAATTTTCACATCAAAAATGCGATTAGCGTTTGAGCAACCTTTAGGTTTATGCAACGCAAAGGGGATTTAGATGATTTATATAATGCGTGGTTATGTCGAGGGCAGAAATTGTATTAAGTTTTGTTTACGTAATGAAATTTCTGAATGTTGCGAAAGGACTTTGGTGAACAGACTTTGTTGGAAAATAATGCTTTCAAGTGGAATAAATGGTTCAAAGAAGGCCGAGAACGAATTTAAGAAAAGGACGCCCCCAACGACAATTAATCTGTACGAATTAAAGCCATTTCCAACAAATCCGAAGTTTGACGCTCAAGAACCATCAACTAACAATTTTGGTATTCCATCTACCAACGTCGTTTTAAAAGTTATTTTAGGCCTCAGATGCATCAATTTTTGATAGGTCCCATGACTGTCGTGCTAAAATCTCCAAAGCAATTGTTTCTAGCCGAAAGGTCTTTATAAAACGTATTATTACAGGAGACACGACATGTGCTTATGCTTGTGATCCGAAAACAATCGCCCAATCGAGTAAATATCGTACCAAAGATCAAGATACTTATACTTCCTTAATAAATGTTAATACTAAAAGGGTTATCCATTCAGTGCTTTCAAAACCGTTGGTCTGGTAAGGCTGCCAGCTGTTAAATGCCAGTCATTTGAAGTGTTATTTATTTGGTAAAAGATTTGCCATTTACGAATATGAATCGTTTAACAACCGAAGAATGCGCAAAAATAGTTAAAACTTAAAAAAAAAGTGGTGATTCAAACGTGGGCACTTTTCGTGTATTACAGGGTGATTATGCTCGTCATAATCGACCTACTGTGGAAGGAATGGATACGATTATCAAAAAATTTGAATAGATTGGAAGCGTTACAGTTGTTGCCAGAACTGTACATCATCGCAGTGTTAGTGAAAGTGTGCCGGATAATCCGGATTTGTCGATTCCACGGCGTTCTAAGCAATTGGGCCTATTTTACGGCTCATTATGGCGTATTTTGCATTTGGATATGCACCCCCATCTATGTAGAGTCCAACCCGCTCAATAATTAAGCCGGCAAACCATTATCAACGCCGCCTATATGCTGATTGAGTGCTACAGCAAACGGCTTTTAATGCCGATTTTTTGAACAAAATTTTCTTCAGCGATTAAGTTCATATATCACTCGGTGTTTAAGTCAATAGGTAAAACTGTTGCATATGGGGCTCGGAAAACGCAGAAGTGATTGTGGAGAAGCTATTGCATCTGAAAAAAGTGACTATTTGGTGCGCATTATGATCTGGCGGTGTCACTGGGCGGTATGACGCTGGAGGAACCATTACAATCAGTTCAAAGCGCTATGGCCGTATAACAATCGAGTTTTTTTTGTCCTTCAATTTAAGATTATGAACTGGACGAAATGTGTTTCCAGCAGTTAGATTCCATGAGCTGCACAACACGACCGATTTTGGCTTCATTGAATGAGAAGTTTCCAGAAAGCGTAACTTGACGTTTTGTCGACGTCAGTTGCCTTTTTTTGTGGGGATAATACCCAAACTTTGGAGGATTTAAAAACTAACATTCGTCAAGTTATCGCTGAGATAACTAATAAAACTAATAAAAAGTTTTCGAAAACTACCTCAAAAGGATTTTAGAAAATTTGAATATTTAAATATTTGAAGAGCAAATTTTTTGTTGAACATTACATATTTCTGTATAAATACTTGACAATATTTGATTCATCAGTTGATATCAGATAAAATCCTCTTTTTCCTATATATATGTATCTATAAAAAATACTTATAAATTTTGTGTCATCTGCACTTTGCAAATATTTCGCAGGTGGTCCTTTTATAAAAATTTTCATTATAATTTAATTCGTCGGCGGTATCTCTTTTATTATAATTATACTCTTCATAACAATGGTAAGGTTTTCCTTGTGCACTGGTTTTGGAGTCACTCTGGACTGGACTCTGCGCTGGAGGAAAGCCATGAAATCGTTTGAAAACCTAGACGTTGTTTGCAGTACAATAAACTAGCACGGCGATAGACTTTAACTGTTAATGTTTATTTGGAATTTTTCTACCAATGAATCTGAGAACATAAATCTGGGCAAAATATAATGTATGATATAGGGTTATTTTTTAAGATTTAAGTTTTTCAGGTCGGCAGCACTGGTTGGTAATGGCGTCCAAACGTCATCTGTCAAAGTGAAAAGTGTACAGTATACTCCGCCATTTCATCATGGAAAGACTGGCAAACGAGCAACGATTACAAATCGTTGAAATTTTTTATCAAAATTCATGCTCTGTGACAAATGTGCCTTGTTTGATACGACCATTTTACGGTCGTCATAATCGACCTGCTGAATCAACAATTCGTGCTATCTCCAAATTTCATGCCAAATTTATTTTGTTGGACATAAAACCATCGACTCGCATGCGTAGAATGCGTACCGAAGAAAATATTGCAGCTGTAGCGACCAGTGTTAATGACGATCGTGAAATGTCAATTCGTCGCCGTTCTCAGCGATTGGACATGCGTTACTCAACCACAAGGAATGGTTTTTTGCCCCAATTGGCTGAGTTGAACTTAGTTGACCTGTGGTTTCATCAGGACGGTGTAACATGTCACACTGCTTGTGAAACAATCGATATGTTGAGGGATGAATTTGGTGAGCAGCTCATCTCTCGATTTGGCCCTGTGAGTTGGCCCCTATGATTATTTCTATTGATTATTTCTTGTGGGGTTATGTCAAGTCGTTAGTCTATGTGGACAAGCCGAACACTATTGAAGCCTTGCAGGATAACATAACACGCGTTGTTCGTGGAATACAGGCCGAAATGTTCGAAAAAGTGACAAAAAATTGGACCTTCCGAATGGACATTTTGAGACGGAGCCGCGGACAACATTCACATGAGGTTATCTTTAAAAATTAAATGGCAAAGACCAATTTATCGATTCCAATAAATAATTTTAATATATGATGCAAATTTGAGAGTTTTATTCGATATTTAAAAAAACTACGATTAAAAAATCACCCTTTTTTACCGTAAAACTTTTAACTAACATTAGTTGAGTGCATCGCGTCGTTTGTGTGAAGCTATTCGTCAAAAGAGACTGAATTTATGGGCAGAGTACTTTTGTTTTCTGCACCATGAGAATGCGCCTGCATTGACAATTCGCTTCACAACTTCACTTGGCTGAAATTTCTGCACTGTTTTTAAGTGATCAAAATAAATAATATATTGCTTACCTTGTTTGAAATGTAAATGACAGCAGTGGATTAATACGCTATAAATAATTAAAATATTAATAAATAAAAAATGTGCTATTCTACAATTATTAATATATTAATTCACAAATATACTTTCGTACGACTGCAACATGATTTGCCCTCTGTCCATTATCTCTTTCATGCATTTTGTATGACCACTTCGTTGTCCATTTAATATCTTAATTAATATTGTTGTAGTTAATAAAATTCTATAAAATGTTGCCGTTTTGTTGGACTTTTTTCTTAATATTTTTTTAATTTGACCATAAACTCGTTGAGCCGACAACTTTGCGTTCATGACTGCGACGAGTACAAATTAAACGTCAGATAAACAACGAATTTATTGGTTGTACGGAATCAAACATGCACCAAGTCAGTCAGTCAGTCAGCCAGTTAGTCAGTCTGAACTTTGTTTTTATGCACCAAAAGAGATAAAAACATAGTACTAGATAACGCTGATGATGACGGGGAACGCAGATAGGTAGGTGACTGCGTACAAGAGTGACCGTACGCTATATACGTAGGGAGGGGAAGCTTTTTACATGCGGCACCACTATTAGATGTCTCATAATTTTCCAAAGAGATAACGAACATACTCGTAATGAACATAACATAAGAATATCTGCGTGACCACATGTGAATATTTGGGGAGGGTGATAAATATGAGTAATATGTAACTAGTATGGGAAACTGCCTAGAGGCCAATTTTAAGTACCAAAATGATGGCTAAATTATTCATCTTAGTAATCTGGTATCATGTTTTTAGGATATATTAAAACTTGAGGTTAAGATTATTTTGTCACATTGGCTAGGTTAGGGGGATAGAGGAATGAATTGTATTGACTCAGCATGGAATGGGAACACAGGCGGGAAAGATGTCTGATTCCTCTGTGGCCAGCATAGGCATATGGCCAGGGACTGCTTTAATCCAGTCTCGTGCCGTAACTGCGCTCTTCATGGTAGCCCCCGGATCACCGGATTACGCGAAAGCAAGACATTAGGATCCGTACTCGCTTTCTGTAATTAAGTTGTGGTAGACGCTTCGCAGCGATGGCGGAGCTGGGGAAGGCCATTTGTGGTAGTGGCTGCAGTATTGCTCTTGTACATGAGCCCTACGTAGCCCATAATGGGGTGCGTGGGTTACCTGCTTTTATGCGGGTATTTAATGGCGGGTATTTGGGCTAACTAATGGATTTAATGGCGGGTATTTGGACTGCACTGAAGTGTGGACTGCACGGAAGGGGAGATTTGTGTTTCTGTTGAAGGCGATTCCGGCCGTCTTCTCCTAGCTGGCTTGTATTGCAAGTTTAGCGAGCCTTTGGAGCCCTATCTGATGTATGTATATGGATACGGTGTTACCATTTTCAAGTGGTAACCCTGTAATCATCGGTTTGTGGCTCAGTAAGGTGAATGGCGTTATGTCCGGCTATCAGAACCAATATCGGGGTGAGGTGTTTATTGAGCGGATGTTATCTAGAGGACTTCACGTGGTGATCAAACCGAGTGAACTGTATAATTTTGATAGTGGGCATGGTGTTAGTGACGATCGCGAATAGCGCAGCCATATCCAGGTTTCAGAGTAGATGACAGGTCAGTCCATCTGTGAGTGCCCATAGCTACATTGAGGTTGCGCCCACTTATGAACGAATTGAAGGTAGCAGCGTAGACATCAGGTGGTGGCGCACCAAGAATGTTAACTAGGATGCATATACGTATGACGATGGTTAAAGAGGTATCAACGATTGTTGAGACTGTTCACCGCATCAATAACAGTCTCCTTCCTAGCAGCATACGGCGTACTAGAAGGATAATAAGTTGGAATTAAGTCAGAAGAGGGGAGAAGTCCGATGCCTCAGGAAATGTTTTCAGAGAGGTAGACGGATAGGTGCCGCTGACTTGGACCACCTCAATTCTTCGTATACATTCGGACATAACAAATATAAGCAAATTCTTATATACGTTAAGGAGTCAGGGTGGTGGAAGTTCGCTACTCGGCATAGAGATGAAAGGAGGAAAGGGGAAAGGGAAAGAACGTGGAAGCCTCAGGAATAAAGGATGGCGATACCATCCTGACTTCCTGAGCAGATTGCGTTCAGACTTTGTTGAGAGAGTTATTTTCGAAGTCTGAGACTCCGGTCTCACCCCCGTCGGAGGTGGTAACCGGTGCACCAGAATTGGAAAGAGATCGTGGAAAACATGACGCTTGTTAGATCGCAGAAGTCACCTGGTATGAACAGAATAGCCGGAGAGATGTGTAAAAGCATCTTGAAGGTTATTCCGGACTAACTAGAGACTTTATACAGGCATTGTGTACATTCTCGCTATTTTTCACGTCAGTGAAAAACAGCTAGGGTCATTGTACTCTTGAAGTCGCTCGATAGGACAAGGAGCAATCCGCGATCTTACAGGAGTATTAGCCTGCTTCCGGTGCTTGGAAAAGTACGAAAAAATTTTGTTCATAAGTTTGCAGTTTAAAATATCTTCAGTGATTTAAATAAAATTACAATAAATTTGCAGTTATTACACATAATAATAGCTTAAGCAGACTAACAGAACAAAACCTCAAACTAATTCAACAATTGTTTGGTATACGAAATTTATTCAGCAAGTTTTCTCTCTCATGGTGTCAGTATAAGGGCAGGATACGGTGTAGACGAAGAATATTGTGACGACTCTGATGTATTTCTTAAAAGTACTGCACCGAAAATAAAAACGACTCAAATAAGCATCAAAATTACAGAGTAGATGACGAATGTTGATACCAAGATGTATTTCTTCAAAGTACTACACCGAAAATGAAAACTATTCAAATATGCATCAGAATTCCATGCTTGTGCTCTTACACTTCATTCTGTAATTAATAGGGAGAAAGCGAAATAGAGAAATTCCTAATTTGGGCTCTCTTATTGTTATTCACTTGGCAGTAACCAGATCCCTCTACAAAGTTTCCTAAGCAGCTCACGACTTCCGATCTTCGGGCAAGTATTCTCTGGTAATGCCATTAGACATTCGTTCGATGGGAGCTAAAATGAGAAGGCGACTAGTTAAGAAATCTAAATGGCATGCTAACACCGATGCGCCTTGGGCCAGTAGGTAATTTCTGTTACTGAATTTCGACTTACCAGCCCAGTTTTCACTGGCAGCCCCAATTCTATGATTGGAAGCAGCGGCCTGATAAGCCGCTCAACTTAAATAAAAATAATCATGAAAACACCGAAGAACATAAAGAAAATAATAAAGTGGTTAACGGAAAGTATCGGCGTCACATGATCAATAGGCTGTATAAGCTATATGCCGACATCAATGTGGTCAAACGCATTAATATACAGCGATTGCGTTGTCTGGGCCATGTTGTGCGGATGGACCCAAATGTTCCGGCATGGTTTCAACAACGAACTCGATGGACGGCGCAGAAGAGGGCGACTAAAACCCTATCGAAACTTGCTGTGACAAATTGAAGGAGAAGCGCAGAAGATAGAAGCGCTTGGAATTATTTTCTATGGACGGCGTATAATAGATCAGTATGACTTTCCAGTTGCCACATAAGAAGAAGAAGCTAGGGAGAAAACAAAGGGGCGATTTGAAACAAAACATTTTCTGTGCACCAATGTGTAAAATCTGCAAGAATTCATGTTTAAGAGAAAGACATTTATTTCTACACTAAATATTCTATGAGTTTGTAGATTCGATCTTGTATAATAAATGTTTATTAACAAAATATGTACATAACAATAATATGAATGTTTCAAAATAATGCTTAAGACATAGAGAGCGTAATACGCAAGACCCACGGACATATTATCGATGACATTTGATTACTTACCAAAACATTAAAATAGTTTATCCCATTTGCAAAATACTATAATAGTGGAAATATATCATTTTAAATTCCCTAATTGACAAAAATACAAACATAGTATAAAGGAAATCTATTTGCGTTGATAAAATATAAAAGTATTTCCATTCTCCCTAACTTCTTTTTGCTAGTTATAGTATAATACTTACATGACACAAAATTCAAAGAAAAACTACACTGTATCTTACACGATGATAATGTCAGAAAAACATATTCATTTGTCTTATTGTTGAGGGGAACAAGTTTGTTTTGCGTTAGTTTTCCAAGTTGATCTCTAACGTTTTGGTTGATACGTTTGTTTTTTTAATTGATTTGTTACAAATTTCATTACAAAATTTATTATTTAACAGTTTTTACAGTAAAAATGTAGCCAGAGCAGAAATTTCAACTAGGCCAACTGACCTACACATGTTATAGTTTTACATAATGTCCTCCTAAGCTGGTGCTGTAAAGGGCCTGATAAATCGCTTAGTTTTTATCGAAAATGCTCTGAGTTATAACGTGACAAAATTAATTAAATTAAATCGAATTACCACATAATTACAACCAGAAATCAGAGGGACTCCACTGATATTTCCCAACTCGAGCAATGTATGTTTGTGCAGAGTTGTTTAGTTGTCTGAACGCCTGATAGGTGCTAAATATTAGGTGCGCAACTAAGTTCCCGCTATTTGCCAATAGATGGCGCCAGCTGTTAACGCTAGTCGATTCTGCCATAACCCAAACGTTATGAGCCAAACTTAAGCATATAGTAAACATACCGCCTCTACACAATAGTGATTTTCTTTTGGCGTCATATTCTTTTGGTTGTGTGAATATGTATGATTTTGTGTCAAATGATCGTCATATGCGGGAAGTATTGAGTTTTTTCTTTCAATCGAAGAAAACGGCGGCTGAAGCTTATCAAGAGCTTCAAAACGTTTACGGAGATACTGCTTTAAGTGAAACAACGTGTCGAGATGGGTCCCGTTGCTTTGAAGGTGGTGATTTTGATGTTGACAACCGTTCGCGTGAAGGAAGACGAAAAATCTTCGAAGACACTGAATTGACGACATTGACTGATAGGGATTCATGTCAAACGCAGGTGGAGGTTGTAGAGGTCATGCTTCTACGTCTTCCGAATATTCACGCTGCGAAGGTTATGCTCTGTATTTGGTGGGCCAGGTCAGTGTTATTTATTACGAGCTGTTGAAACCAAGCGAAATCATCACTGGGAATCGGTATCGACTTTAACTAATGTGATTGAGCCGAGCTCTGCGAGACAAACACCCACAATACGCGGAGAGGCACGAAAAAGTGATTCTTCGGCCTCACGTGGCCAAGCCCGTTAAAACCTACCTGTAAACGCTGAAATGGGAAGTCTTATCCATCCGCCATATTCTCCAGAAATTGAGCCGTCCAATTGTCACTTGTTCTATTGGCAGTGGTACAAGGTCTGGCTGACCAGCAGTTCTACTCATATGGCGGCATTAAGGAATGGCTAGATTCGTGGATAGCCTCAAAAGATAAACAGTTTTACCGTGACGGAACTCGAGCTTTGCCAGAAAGATAGGGAAAAGTAGTAGCTAGCGATGGGCAATACTTTCCATTAATCATTTGTAAACATGTTTTCATAATAAGGTTGAATTTTTATAAAAAAAACAGCGATAACACAGTTACGCACTTCATAATTTTTTATTTAGTACGACTAAGTATGATGGGAATAAATAGGTTAAATTACGCAATTTGTTTGGAATACTCGAAGAGGCATTTTTATTTGGCATGTTTTTTCACATTTTGTCAAACATCATAATGCAATATAACTGATAAAAATTTAAGTTACTGTAGACACAAACTAAGGAAATCCCGGAGAGAAATAACATTTCGATAAAACGTTCAATTTGTATGGGAGGTTCTGGAAGAGGCATGGTGATGCTCTCCTTATCGAACACATATTGTGCGACAAATTTTACTGAATTCAGTGCAACTTCTTGGAATATATAAATCTAAGAATATATAACTCAATTTAGGTGTTCTTGTAGAATTTCTTTGAATTGCCTGGTTTGTCAGCTGACTTTTCTCAAATTTTACCAAGTATTACGGATCAGTATAATGAACAAAAAATCTAAGTTATTGCAGCCTACTAATTGGCAATTGCAGAGGATAATATGAATTTGGTAGAATTGGCCAATTTTTATGATTGGTATCGGAAGCGGCGTAACTATGCTGACCTTGGATAAGTACGAAATTTGACCGAATTGAATATAACTGGATAAAAACATGAACATATAAATTGTCCATTTATTGGAAGGTGCCAGAAGGGACGTGATTTTCGAGTTTTGCAATATAGCGTTTTGAAGAAGATACAATTGATAGTAATTTGAATTAGTATTTACAAAAACAAAATTGAATTTCGAAAATCTGTGAATTTTGTATGGCATAAATCAAAAAAAGTGGAATAATGAAACCATTTACAATTCCTGACTACGATCTAGCAATTTGTTAGGCAATGCCGATTTTAAGATTTACCGTAGTCGACTTCGGATGTCATGAAACACATTTGATCAAAAGATGTTTTAAACGATTCCTTCTGGGTACTACATTTATGACTATCAAAAGATATGTACAGGTGTCCGTCGGGAAGGTATACCACTTTATTTTGCCGCCATTTTGGTAAACATTAATCTTGACAGTTCGTATTTGGCAGTCGTGAAGTAGAGACGTGGCAAATTTATTATGGAAGAATATTCGATAAACCAACGGGTTTTTATCGTTAAAACATTTTATCAAAATCAATCATCGATTACTGTGGCGATGGGAAAGTTACGTGAAATTTTTGGCAAGAACAACGTGCGGGCAAGACGCACTATTTATCGTGTACTGAATGATTTCGAAGAAAGAGGGTCTGTAGCTGATAGGGCCAAACATGGATCACAACGTACTGCAGGATCGGCTGAAAACATTACTGCTGCTCAAGAAAGTGTTCAAAACAATCCATCAACCTCAATTCGACGCCGTGCTCAGGAACTTGGTCTTCACAGAACAATTTTGGCCACAATTTTGCACAAAGATTTGCATTTGTTTCCATTTAAAATTCAGTTGACACAAGAGCTTCTTCCACAAGACCATTTACGTCGCCGTTCATATGCCAATAGGATGTTATAGCTCGCCCATGACAACCCCGATTTTCATGAATAAATCATAATGAGTGACGAGGCACACTTTCACACAGAATAGTCCGTCTGGGCAATGGAAAACCTTCAAATTATTCATTAGTCACCTTTGCATCCAATAAAAGTGACAGTCTGGTGTGCAATTTGGTCAGGAGGAATCATTGGAACTTACTTCTTTGAAACTGAAAACGGCGTAACGGTAACTGTCAATAGAGAGCGATATCGTGATATGATTGAAAACTTTTTAACGCCACAACTGCATGCTTTGGGCTTGATTAACATGTGGTATCAACAAGACGGTGCTACATCCAATGCAGCCAGGATAACAATGGAATTACTGCGAGACGTCTTTCCACAACAAGTTATTTCAAGAAATGGTGATGTCGGTTGGTCTCCACGATCGCCTGATTCGACTGCTCCGGACTTCTTTTTGTGGGGATATCTGAAAAGCAAGCTTTATGCAAACAAACCAGAAATGCTTGAGCAACTGAAACAAAATATTCGAGATGAAATTAATGAAATACCGCGTTAAATGTGCGTGAATGTAATGAAAAATTTGCTCAAAGGGGCTCGCATTTGTGGGGCTAACAGAGGCGGACCTTTATCTGATATTGTATTCCATACATAATTGCCGACATTAAATAGAACATTTATCAATATCAGATCAATTCTCTTTCATTTAATCAATAATTATAAACAAACAGAGTAGTATACTTTCCCGACGGACACCCTGTATATCCCATTCCTTCGGGTGGAGGTATAAAAATCCAAATAATCAGGAGGCAGAACATAAATAGTATAGTAGTACTTTCTTATGTGAAAGGACGATTTGTTGTAGGTGATGGGAATACAATTTCTATATAATTCATTTATTTTTAAGTTGGAAATATTACAAAGTAGATTTGCACGACTCATACTTTTTGTGGCGATGTGCTACGGATCAATTAATCAATACTCACGGATCATATATTTGCATCAGTTGAAAAAACAGTATGCCCCATTCTACAGGATCCAAATGGAAATCTTCTTTTTAAGAAACTTGTCCTCCGTTAATGCCTGACTTGGTTGTTAGTGAAAATCTACGGGATTGTGTAAAAAATTTGATTAATATTTCACCAAAAAAATAGGAGAAAAATTGTTTGTGAGATGAAATAATTAAAGGAACCCAATAAACTGGCCAGAGGTATTCCGGCGATACAAGCCAGGGCGGGTCGAAACTTACACCAACACAAGGATGTGTAACATAGCGGACGGTGCATCGGTTTGTTATAAGATATATGGTCGTGCCATTATTATTATTAATTTATAAAAACATAATTTTTTTATTATGCAGGGTTATCCATTTTGTGTTTTCTAAACAGCCGCTCTGCCAAGGTTGTCATCTATTAAATACCTGTCATCTGAAGTGTTATTTATTTAGTGAAAGGTTTGCCATTTACGACAATGAATCGTTCAACAACCGAAGAACGCGTGCAAATACTTAAAACTTACTACAAAATGGTGATTCAAACGTGATTCAAAAGTGATTCAACACTACCGATTTGGCTTTATGGCATGAGTAGATTCCAGAAACCGTAATTTCACATCTTGCCGACGTCTATTCTTAAAATTTGAATTTAGGCTTCGTATGAGCAGTTTATTTTTTCCTGCTGGAGTTTTTTGGTCAATTATTCATCGTGGGTTGTGTACCAATTAATTGTCAGATAAGAGGACGGGCTAAGCAAGCGATTCAATGATGAAGCCCTCTCTCGACAAACAAAAATCCGACTGTACCAGACGTTGGTTCTACCCGTCTTGTTATATGGCGCAGAATCCTGGGTTATGACGCAAGCGGATGAATCAGTACTGGCAGTTTTCCAGAGGAAAATACTCCGGAAAATATATGGACCCATCATCGTTGACGGAGAGTATCGGCGTCGCATGAACAAGGAGCTCTGTATGAGCTATATGCCTACACGACGTGGTCAAACGCATTAATATACAGCGATTGCGTTGGCTGGGTCTTGTTGTGCGGATGAACTTGCCGGCACGGCAAGTTTTCGACAACGAACTCGATGGACGGCGCAGAAGAGGGCGACCAAAACTTCGTTGGAAGGACCAGGTTTTTGAAATATCGAAGCTTGGTGTGACGAATTAGAGGGGAAGCAGAGGAGATCGAAGCGCTTGGAATTATTTGCTACGGGCGGCGCATAATAGATAAGGATGTCTACTCCAGCCGCCACCTAAGGAGAAGAAGAGGACGTGTGAGAAACACCCTATTTAACATCTTGAACGTTAATATATATTTATAGATGTAGAAATGATTATGAACTAGGAAAAAGTTTACATTACCACACCACTTTCAGAAGACGCAGGTTGTCCTTATGGACGCATGGGTTTTTTTCTACTGAAACGATTTGAACCATTCGTGGCATATGCATTCCATACTATTTTGGATAATGCAGAAACTAGTAAGAAGGCCTGTCAAAAACACTTTTAATTGAAAATCCTTATTTTTGATAGTCAAGTTCGCAATTAGGGTAGTCCCAATAAAAGCGGATAGATTTTGACAGTTCATAGCGGTTTCAGACAACAAAGACCAGTCACTATGGCAAGTTGCAGCGTCGAAGGACGCTAACAAATTATAAACCTTTAGCATCAAAATGGGTGTTTTCTTATGGCCTCCAGCCACCAGCCGTTGTCCTCAGAGTCTACGTAATCTGCTCAAATGCTGAAATTCTGTCTGATCTATGCGCCAGAGTTATTAAAAAGTGGATCTTTTGGATGCTCCAGTTTTGAACAATGTCATATGTACATTTTTCAAGATTTTCGGGTGCACAACATCGCGATAATCGAAGAACAGAGACAACTCTGACTTTTGATCGAATTTGACGTGATTTTTTCGGTTTCAGGCTCAATGGGAGGCTCCGTCCCGAAGTTTGTTGATCGGTTTGCATGTCAATCTTTTAAATATATGTTTCATCACATGTTAGGGGGTAGAATTGGGTCATTCAAGCATGTCTTCAGCAAATTTTACGCAAATTAGTTTTTGTAGAAAATTAAAGTCTTTCGGAACTGGCCAAGCGGCAACGCATCTCATGCCGAAATACTATTGTAGGGTTGTTCAAATTGATTCGTGAGGCGCAGAATGTTCAGCGACTATCTCTCTCAAACTTAAATGACGATTTTCATCATCTCTTTCAGTCGAAGACATTGAACAGAGTGAAATCCAAATCTTGCACCATAACGCGACCGCTTTTGAATACACTATACCACTCATATGCAAGTGTTTTTGACAATGTCGGTTCCCTGTAATTCTCCTGTAACGTTTTCAGACAAGGAAATTCCATTTGTAGTTCAAAATTTGAGACAAATTCTTTGCTCAATACTTTTATCTACTATATAAATCGCTAAACACTATTGAGATGCACTGTTAAAATCGAATACTGTAAAGAAACTTAGTGACAGATCGCACTTAAAACCTACTTCAGTCTAGAAGGCAATTGTGTCTATTTAGCGATAAGCGATTACAAGAATTTTGACAAGCTCTTTAAGCGAGCATTTTTCGTAATTTCTTTTCGACTAAATATATTTTGTGTAACAAATCAGGTTTGTATGACTTCTGTGTACTTTTTGGATGAAGCTGCACAAAGTTTTTGCTTGATTACTTACGCCAGCAAGTTTCTGATCGTCTTCGTTATAGGGCGTCGTCGGTGCGACCAATCTGCAAAGCCAACTTTTATTCGCATCTCTTTGTTTGCAGTTCTCACATTTTTGTGTGGGTTCCTTGTATTTGACTTTCGACAGCATAACACACTATGCAATCCCAAGATGGCGCCAAAGAAAAATGATATGTCATAATTTGTTGGCATTTTTGGGTTTCCTTTCTAAATTACCAACAAAATATGGGAAGAACAACAACTACAACAGCAGTGGCAGCCACAATGAATTGTTATAATTTTTGAGGGTGGCTTAGATATCCTCTTTGACAGTTTTTTCATTGTTGGTTGTGCTGCCACTTCAAAAGAAACATTTGACATTAGCGTAAATTAGTTGAAATTCGGTGGAGACAAACATACTGATAGTTGCATCTAAATAATCCCGTGCGAACAAATATACAAGGCGACAATACAGGACGAATAGTGGTAGTAGTAGTTGTTAAAGAATGTAATATTTTTAAAAGAAATAAAAACTATTAAGATTTCCGTTGTATATCCTTATAAATTTTAGGAAATTCCCAGACATTGCATCATAGTCAATAGGGGAAGAGTGCACTAGCAGTAGAGAAGAGTGTAACATTGGAGGCCTTGGGACGATGCTGAAAATTTTAACTTAGCAGGTTCTGAAGTTTGAACGGAGTTTCTATAGAGTATCTTGCGACTGCAGCTATGGTAGCCGAGACCACAACCAGATACCGGGTTTTACATCAACCCAAATTATAATTTTCTTTAAACAATTTACAACATTAAGGCTGAAACAAAACTAAACTTTCGTGAAGGTGCCCGGATTCTACAAATATGTGAGTTATAATAGGTAAGTTGCATAGAAGCTATCAGAGAGAGCTGTCCGATTTTTATAAAATATTTTCATGCATTATAATGTAATACAATTGGCAAATAGATAAGTAAATGCAGTATATGAATTGAAAAAAAGAGACATTTCGATGTCATTTAAATGACTGCCTCTAGATTGGTTGCAGCAGTGAATCCTATTGAGGTAGTTTTCGAAAAAATACGGTCCAATGTCAGTCACTTTTTCCGGGTGCAATGGCTTTTCCACAATCACTTCTGGGTTCTTCGAGCCCCTTATGCGACAATTTTGCTTTTTGGCGTAACCACCGAGCGAGAAATGAGCTCAATGTGTTAAAAAATTTTGTTCAAATGAATGCCTGCACTTTAAACACCACTTTTGTAGTAGATTTTAACTATTTTTACGCACTCTTAGGTTGTTAAACGTTTCATATTTGTAAATCGCAAACCTTTCACTAAATAAATAACACTTCAGATGACAGGTATTTAACAGCCGGCGGCCTTGTCAGAGACGGTTTTAAAACCACTAAATGGATAACCCTATATATGCAATATTGTTATTTTAACGGACCAAAAAATTTTTGATAACCCACCCCAACTTTATCTGAAATACTTTAGAAAATCAAATACAATTTAGACCACATTTAACTGTGCCTTGAGATCACAACCTTTCGATGAGGTCTGAAAAGGATTATATCAGTAAAACATTCAAAATATATGTATTTATATATGGATTTACATGGATAAAACTATCGATATCTGCATGGAGGTTAAGATAAGAGAATTGTTTGTGGACAGATTTTGCTGTGGGTTAAGCAAGCGGCTTAATAACAAATCACTCTCTCGGACGTCAAAACTCCAACTGTACCGGACATAGGTTTTACTTACCTTCCTGTTTGTTACAGAATCCTGTGTTATGCATAAGCAGAGGAATCATTGCTGGAAGTCTTCGAGAAAAAAAATACTCCCTAAAACATATCTTTAACAGAGGTGTTAAACCATTAACTAACTGTCTCAGTTATGTATCGACATTGACGTGGTCAAGCGTGTCAAAATAAAGCAATTGCGCTGCAGCGTCACGAAATGTTTTCGAAAATGAACTCGATGTGTTGAAGAGGGCAAGGAAAACTGTCAAAACTTGGTGTGATGAATTGAAGAAGCAATACGAAAGGCCGAATCGCTTGGGATAGTTTTTTTTACATGCGAATTGTAATAGACAACAATGTGTATTTTAGCCGCCATCAAAGTAAGTAAAGTTTGTGTATGACTCTCAGAAGAATTTTTATGAAAGCTCATAATTCGTAAATATAAAAACTTCCGAAAATGTGTAGACTCCTGATATATAGAGGATTTACGACATTCATTCTAAAAGCGTTACTTAAATAATATTTCATTTAAATACGAAATACTCAAGTCGAAACGTGCCACCAGCCTGCTTTAATAATAGCCCTTCAGCCAGGTTTATAGTTCATTTACAATTTGCTGCTCTCGGATCTGCCACTAAGAGGTGTGATGTCCGCTGGTGATAATCCTGAATACCAAATGAGGCAAATTTCGTATGCTACTTTATTAATTTATTATTTTTTTTTTTTTTGTTGATAATAAGGCCCTCGTTGTTGCTTTCAATTATGCATCATTTTCTCCAAGTGTATCTATTGATGCGGCCCTGTTTACTTTTTGTCATTGCAGTCATAAAAGCAATCTTAAACTTTCCGCCATACAACAAAAAGCAGAGAACTTAAATCCTTCCGGCCGAATAATTCTATAGCCGTATTTTTTTTTTGTTGGCCTTTCCATTCCTTCGAAAACACGTTTGTCACGGAGGACAAAAAGGAGATTATCCTCGCTAAAGACAG
Source organism: Philornis downsi (assembly GCA_019455685.1). NCBI lineage: Eukaryota > Metazoa > Arthropoda > Insecta > Diptera > Muscidae > Philornis > Philornis downsi. The sequence goes on from JAHXMU010026362.1 coordinate 50,731, forward strand.
AATACTTTGACGCTATTTTGTGGCCGTTGTGTAGTTATTTTGCGCTTATTTCTCTATGTCTTTCCTGTTAAATTAAAAGGAATAAATAGCTACAAACTTAGTAAATATTCTTTGCCGAAAATTAATCCGGAAACAGCGAAATATTGCCAGGTCCCCCTGAACAAAAGGCAGCATTTTCCGTTTGTCAGACAATTTTTTGTGTCGTCGCGAATAACAACAGCAACGTTGGGCGTGAAGACCGGGGATTACACAGAAGACAACCGATTGCAATCAAGTATCATCAACATTAGCCGGAAAATGTTCACCCTAACTAAGAGTTAAATAGAAAAAAATTGTTCAAGTATTTCATTTGCTAACCCTTTTAAACACTCAAGCGAACCGGTACGAAAAAAAAAATAATGTCCTCTCCTTACACAAACAATTGAAATCCTTGTTAGAGAAACTTCCTTACAGCACAAAAAAAGTTGCCAAAATTACGGACACAAAAATATGGTAAAAAAACGCCAAATTTTAGTTCGTTTATTTTGCCATTAGTTCGGCTATAAATTTTAACGTTTATTGCTTTGGCATATGAAAAATAAGCTAATAAAAGCCACCAACTAAAGCTTTCACTTGGCCCATTCTCTCAACTTTCAGGTGGCTGTTTGGCTTGGAAGAGAAGAAAAATAGAGCATGAGACGGTAACTGCCAAGGGATTTGGTAACCAAAAATGAACAGAGTGGATTTGCTATGAGTTTTGTGGTTTGTTTGATCTACAACTTTTTGAGGTACAAATAAAATTTCAGCAAACTGTTATGAAGTTACCCTGCAGGAATGGGGTGTCCATATAAGTATACTATTTAAGGTGGAGAAAGTGGAATTGGTAGGAGAAAACTTTTTATTCCATAGGTAGTAAAACAAACTTAATAACAAAAATTGATGTCTGTCCACTTGTACGTTTTTAATTCTACATTACCGGCCAATTAATTTCTCAATACTTATGTTTCCACAGTATCTTGTATTTGTTGATTCGAGAGCTCACCTTGACCATCTTCATGTTTTTTAGTGGCAATCATGGGTGCAAATTACAATGACAACTTGGAAAATACTGTGACCCAAGTAATGTTTTCATGTTGCCTATTAAGAGTTTTTGAACTTAAAAACTACGTACAAATGCTGAAATCGAATAATAAACCAATTATTAAATTACAAACCAATTTCAACAATATTTCGCACATATATTTTGGAGGTATTTAGGACGACCCCTGCCAAAAATGGTTGATACATATTTTTGCATAACTTTGAAAGCTTCCTTTACCACAGTTGAAATGATCTGATTTGAGTCAAATATTCACTCTTTTGTTCGATGATTTGTTGCCATTTTGAAAGTTATTCCATTGAAAGGAATTCTCATAGAATCCCTGTTGGCTAAAAACTGGAACCTGATCTATAATTTATTTAATAACGTAACGTCTCAACAATATTACATACATCCCAATTTCATTCAAAGGAGTAAGTCTACTTAAATCTTGATGCTTTTTAAATTACTTTGAGCTCAGTCCTATTGAATGAAAGATATGAACCCAGAAATATGGGAGTTATGTTCGGGAGTTTGTAAGGATATATCAAAAAGGGTGCGGTATGTATGGGTACATTTTTTAAAATGTTATCAAGTTTCGTAATGTAATACAACTTACGAAAGTATAGTAGCCTATGAATTGGGAATGACAGATGAAAAGTAGAATTTTGACAAATCTAAGAACTTACGAATTTATATAACACAAAAGTCTACAAAGGTATGAATGGAAAAAAACATACCGATTAAACCGGTTATTTGCATGTAAGATACTAGAAGAGGTGTGGTTGCTTAACTGAATTTCTCAAATTTTATCACGCACTATGAAACCACACAAAATCTTGCCACTCCCAGTATAACTCAGTAAAAACTATGAGACAGCAGAAGGGTTTTAAAATTTTACAAAGAATTACTAGAAAATAAAATGAACAAACAGTTAGAATATTGCGGTCTACAAATGTGGATTTATGGAGAAAAAATTAAAATTCTGAAAATCATTCAATTTGTATGGGATCTTGCAGAAGGTTGAGTGGACATAGCTCGTTTATAATTTTGTTTGCGATCTTGCAAAATATAAAGTTGTGCCAAGTTTAAAAAAAATGTCATTAAGATTTATGGCAGTTGTCGTTTCTATTAGCTAGCCAGATATTTATTAAACTCACTTGATACGTTTCCTTTAAATTGTGTTACGTACTTTGCCATTTCAAATAATACAAAGTTATCCATTTAGTGGTTTCAAAACTGCCGGTCTGGCGAGGCTGTCTGCTGTTAAATACCTGTCATCTGAAGTGTTAATTACTTAGTGAAAGTTTTGTCATTTACGAATATGGATGACCCAAAAGAAAATCGTTTATGGTATCAAATATCTCTGAACCAAATAGTATGTCCGTCCGCCTAGTTAACTGACTCGGGGCTTGGTAGACGTGATAAGCGTCGTAAACCTTCACACAGCTCACATTTTGCGAGATCGTAGCCTTCTGGCAACTGCCATACTGAATTCAGTTAAATCTGACACAAATCGTGCCCAAGAAAAACTTAATTCTGGGAATGGAAACGAACGACATTGTTGTAGTCCTTTTATTATTACCCATACAAATTGACTAATTTATACAAATTTTATTCTTCCCCCCTAACCTGCAATTCGGAGAAAGCAGCAAATTAACTTTTGGTCAATCTTTCCTGTATCTCTCATGTAGTGCTTTCAAAACAGCCGCTCTAACAAGGCTGTCAGCTGTTAAATACCTGTCATCTGAAGCGTTATTTACTTAGTAGAAGGTTTGTCATTTACGAATATGGATCATTTGACAACCGAAGAGCGCGTAAAAATAGTTAAAACTTATTACAAAAGAGATGCTTCAAAAGTGGACGCTTTATATGCATTACGGGGTGTTATGATCGTCATAATCAATCTCCTTTGCAAGGAATTGGCAAGATTACAAAGAAATTTGAAGAGACTGGAAGCATGTGGTCAGGCCTGTGCATCCTCGCAGCGTACGCACCGCCAAAATTATCGCTTCTGTTACTGATAATATGGCGGATAATCCTAATTTTATTACAGAGCGCTATATCCGTATGATAACCCACTTGTTTGACCTGCAATTGAAGATTATGAACTAGACGATATGTGGTTCCAACAAGATAGTACCACGAGCCACACAACATGACCGATTTTGACTTTGTTGAATGAGAAGTTTTCAGAAAGCGTAATTTCACATTTTCTCGATGCCAAGTGATCACCAAGATCATGCGATTGGATGACATTATCCTTTTTTTAGCGGGCATACATAAAAAAGCGTGTTTACGCGGATAATCCCTAACCGTTGGATCATTTAGAAACCAATATTCGTCAGGTTATCGCCGAGATATCGCCCGAAATGTACGACAAAGTGCTCGAAAACTACTTCAAAAGGACCCACTGCTGCAACCAGTCCAGAGATGGTTATCTACATGACATTGCGTTTTATACATAATGGCAAGGCCCAAACATTATGATAAAATAAAAGTTTCATCGAAATCATAGCTTTATGTGTATTTTATTTAACTTTACTTTTGAAACCGGAAAATGAATAATCCGGTATATATCTTAATTCCTCGGCGCAAAGATACAAAAATACGAATTTTCAGTAGAAAAACGAATAAAGCCGATACGTTACGTATGAGAAGAGAGCGTTTTCAACACTCTCATTTACCTTACGAAGAGCTGGCAAGTCGTCCACATCACTGTGTCTGGCAAGCCGTGGTACAAGCTTCAGACTTATGGCGTCTGTCGAACTTTTCGGCTGTCAAATTCTTCGCCTTTGCTCTTGTTCCTATTATGGACAAGTGCTTTCCTAACATCAGAAGCCGCTAATAAATAAATTGTACATTGTTCAAAAATCAATTGTCAACAAAGTAAATATTTCTCATTGAGTTTTCGTTATTTATGCCGTGACAAGCATTGCATGTTTTCAAACAATCCAATGGTAAAACAACCATAGACTGGCCTAGACTAAACAGGGAGTACGATATCAAAGCTCACTGATTGTGTATTTCCTACTTTACCAATCTAACATGTGTGATTCGAGCACTAATTACACCATCGTATGGCAAAGCAATTTTTATCACAATTATTTATAAGCCAAAATCAGACGAAGGTGCTAAAAATAAATGCTAAATTTAAGATTTTCACATGCAGTGCGTATTCATCCTTCACTGCGTTATCTAAAACTGTGAAATATCTCTTTTATTTGACTGCTAATTTCTCTCCAAATAACTCACAAGAGCCAACCAACTATTTAACATTCCAAAACGACTAATGGACCACAATCGCCATCGGCATTGCCTTAACCAAGAAAAGCCTAATTTGGTAGAACTCTTAAAGGAGATTAATATCTCCACAGATATGCCAAGTATAAGCAATTGGGGGGAAAACGCATTTTTTCTGTTTCTTGTAAGTTCTCGCAATTTCAGCTAATCGTTCAACTGAAATCAACAAACAATTCATTTACACAACAACCAACTTCACTAAAACTTATAGGCCAGTTTTTGTTTTGTTTTTTCAACGTCACCCGGCTAAATTAATCTCAAGAAGCGTTCTGGCCTCAAGAACATGACCAACATCACGCTTCAACAGAAAAGGCGCTCCATGTTTCGAATATGTGTGTGGTTTGAGTATTTTATTTTTCTTCCCTTAAGGATTGTTAGCGCTAACAATCATCGTCTTCGTCATCATCATCATCATCATCATGAGATTATCTTAATACAAGTTGTGGGAGACTAATGAGTGTTGGATGGAGTGGAAACAGAAATTGCTTCCCCATCAGAAATAAAACTCTGAGGAGGCCAAAAATACATTAAGCAAACTAAGAAGTAGTTTCGACTAAACGACTAAGAATTATTGAATATTGTGGGCGCAAGTATTGCCGTTAACTGTGCGCTGTTGTTGCCACCGATGGATCCATTCAGTTATGGCAGAATCATTGGATATCCCACAAATCCATCCGACGAAGATCTTGTTTATTTACGTTGCAACTGAAGTGAGGAAGCGTGGTATGCGTGCGTGTGCTTCATGTGTTTTTCTTGTCAGATTCTGCTTTATTCACAGTTGAAGAACAAAGGGTGTGTCACCAGGAGAGTGACTAAAGTCCACACACCAGTACCTCATACATATTTGTGCCTGAAATGTTGCTTAACTTTTAAGCCGGAAATGCGCTTAATTTTGAAGCAACATAATACAGATTCTTGAAGTTTTACATGAGCTTACTCGTAGAAATAAAAGCGATGATTCGAAAAGTAGCCGATTTCAATTCTTCCATGAGCTGAATTTTGTATGATTTCAAAGTAAGATTCCTTTGCATACTTGAAGTTATTGCATACGATAAGCCCAACTTTGGACATGGAACCATGGAAGTCATTCATTGCGGCCATCCTGCACACTCTCAGCTACTGTTGGGATATTTCTGTGATTACATGGAAAAATGGCATAACTTGGAATTTGTCGTTTTGATATATTAAGCTTTTTGAAAAAAACCAATATTATTTGTTATAACGTCGCTTCAAAATGTCTTTCTTCGAAATTACTCACTACACGATAAATAGTGCGTCTTGTTGGCACTTTGTTTCTTCCAAAAATTTCACGTAACTTTCTCATCGCCACAGTAACGATGATTGATTTTGATACAATGTTTCAACGATTAAACCACGTTGGTTTATCGAATATTTTTCCATAATAAATTTGCCACGTCCCTACTTCACGACTGCCAAATATGAACTGTCAAGACTAATGTTTACCAAAATGGCGGCAACACAAAGTAGTATACTTTCCCGACGGATACCATGTATTTGATCTACAAAATTTGAACCATAATATAAGATCCATTCTTTTTCATTTAATCAAAAATTATAAACAATGCAGTATACCTTCCCGACGGACACCCTGTATTTGGAATCTTGAAATTGCATTTAGATAACAATATGCGTCTTAAGGTGGTAGTCAATAATAATATTATAAAAAAAAGACATATTCTCGTGTATGCCAATGATTAAAGATATTACGTGATATTTCAAAAATCGCAATTTTGAAAAATGGCTATAAGTAATTTACAATACAACAAATTTTTGAATTGGAATTGGACATAAATATACGTCCAAATAAAAACGACAATAGCATCGTTTAAACTCGACTTTGTCCTAACTCCGCTTAAGTGATTTCTTCTTGTGATCACAGATTTTCTTCACTTCGTATTGCATAAGTGTGATGAAAGTTAGATTTCAAATTTTTCGATGGTATAGCAAATTGCGCCTTGGGTAGGCCGATTATGTAAACTTCAAATTCCTATAAGAGGACCAAACAGCCTCCTCGCAAAACACTTATTTTCGCAACACTGCTGAAAACTTTGTATACACAATGGCGGGCTAAGTCTTTTCATAACTATGACAATTTGAATTCACAAAAAATCCCTAATCTTAAACAGAAATTTCAGTGAAATAAAACGGCTTACATACATCTTCAACTTGCATCCAGGCAAAAAAAGTGAAATATCACAGAGGGCGGGTAAGTCGTTAGATTCTTCTCAAGAAATAGTCTGAATTAACACGCAATAAGATGAATAAGATTGTAACTTTCTGAAGTTCTCAGTTCAGAAACTATGGAGTATATAGACGAATAATTTTTGATCAACTATAAATTTGTACATCATAGGGAATGCGGAGATTAATTTCAATATTATTTGCAGAACTAAGTTTAGTAAATGCTTAATGCTTTCTAAATTAAGTTGAATTTAATGCAATTGAATAAAAGATATGAACCTAAAATCAGTATAGAAATTCTTTTCGAGTGGTGCGAAAATGTGACGCTGCCCAAAGCAGACATGGTAAACCACTGGGTTATGACAACAAAATACTCAGAATTAAAAGGATAACAAACGATTTTTGGTATGTTGGATAATTTATATGTGTTGTAGCCGAAGGGGCATGAACATGCAGTTCATTTTTATTCACACAAGTAAGTTTACTAAGTGCATGATAGGTTCTAAATTATATTTATATTTAAAATGCAAGTAAATGTCAGACATGAATCTCAGAATAAATGAGTTAAATCATGCAATCTGTATGTGAAGTACCAGAAAGTGGGTGGTTTTCCAATCAATTTTTTTAAATTTTAATTCAATATCCATTCAAGTAACTGTAGCCAACGAGTTCGGAATTGCTGCGGAAAATTAAATTTTTGATAATTCGGTCAAATTGTCTGACAGGTATCACGACAGGCATGCCAATGCCTTTCATTTTCAAGACTTAGATCACACGATTTGTGTCAAATTCCTCTGTATTCATCACAGCCTCATGAAATGCATTGATCTAAAAATGTATGTGTTGAATGGATTATATGTATGGGAGGTGTCGAAAAAGGCGTGGCTACTGGGTGATTCTTCTCTAGTTTTAGGGTGAATTAGAAATCGATAGAACGGACAAAAACGTAGGTTACAGCAGTATACTAATTAGAAATTACAGAGGGAAACTTGAATTTTGGAGAAACGGATAATTTTATAGGAGGTACTATATGGCAATGCCGTCCACTTCAATTTTCAGATACCACTTTATAATCCCTTAACCTAAATTTGTTTGAATTTAGTACCAAAGAACACAATATATGGGCCTAAGAAAAGAGGGGTTAAATGCTTATTTGTGTGGGACACACCAGAAGCAGAAGGGGCGCAAAGCGGTATAAGAATATATGAAACAAATCGGTCATTATTATGGCAGTTATTAAGAATATTATTGTTAATTTTCAAATATTAGCAAGTAATAAAAACCAATACAATGGATAAAAATGTAAATTAGAATTTACAGGAAAAAAGTTTTTTGAAGAATCAGTCAATTTATATGAAAGCCATCGGAAGGGTAGGTCAATACATTCAGCCCATGGCTATGATTTAGTAAAATATTAGGCTATGCAAAGTGTTAAAAAGTTTCATAGAGATTAAGGGTAGTTAATTTGGTTACCAGTTGGACAGTCAGCCAGACAGATGGAAGGATATCGCTTAAACGACTTAGAAAATCATGAAAAACATTTGGTCAAAGGATACTTGATACTTTTACCGCTTCCTTCTGGGAGTGACATTTTTGCCGTATCAAATTATATATACTTTCATTCCTTCGAAAGGAATGTATAGAAAGTGCATTTTATAAGGAGAACTCATTGCAGCTAAACCCACATTTGTTTCGTTCCGGTTGACCATCAATGCCTTAACATCGATAAAGTGCAGGAAATGGTCCCCATTTCCTTAAACCTAAATCATCATTTAAGTTTGGGCAGCAGAGTTCTCTGTGTCTCACGAAAAAATTCAAAATAGTTTGGGTATAAAACTGGTTGCTTCTCGACTGGTTGCGAAGAATCTGCATTGTCTTAAAAAACTCTATCGTGTAAAGATCGCTGAAGATATGCTAAGGCGAATCAGTTCAAGCACCGCATACAAAAGACGCTTTATAACTGATGATGAGGCTGGATTTACGGATATGATATTTAAACCAGTCAACTAGCTTCGAAATGGCAACTGAGCTGAATCAGAAAAATCAACTTCAAAGTCGATCAAAGTCAAAGTAATGTTGTCTGATTTTTTGATTATCGCTGTATTGTGCACTCGAAATTCTTAACAGGAGGACGAAGAGTATAATCTCGTTTTAAGAGAGTAAATTCGTTATAAAAGGCCTTATTAGTGCGAAGAAAACTTATGGATTTTACAAAGCGATAATGCACCATCTCACATAGGTATCGTTATGGACATATTTCTGACCAAAAACTTACGAAATGCCATCAAACAAGCACCGTATTGACTCAACATGGCTTCGGTTTACCTTTTTTTCTTTCTCGAACTTAGTCGATTTAGGAAATAAAAGAGAATTTGCGGCAAAAACTGAAAACTTTTTCAGAAAATACGTTTAAAAATTGCTATGATGATTGGATTGATTTTGGTACGAGCCTACTTTGAAGGCGATACAATAAATTTGAATAAATAGTAAATATTTTGCGATTTATTTCTCAATTCTTTTTACAATATTTGACAGAATGTAAATATTACATAAATTGTTAAGCTATATTATTAAATTTCCCCCAGTTTCTGTTATGGGCAAGTGTTATATATAGCGTATCGTGCTTAAGGTTTGTACAGATGTTTTAAAAGGAATAACAAAAATATTCTTTTCGGTTTTAAGATATCGGTATATAAAGGGTGTCCAACAAGAACACATGATTTAAATTTTAAATAAAACACAGATATTGTTTCTTTGGCTGTATGACAAGTGGCGCCGCCTTGTTGAAACCGCATGCCCTCCACATTCATTTCTTCAATTCCAGGGACGAAAAAACTGGTTATCATTTCACGATACCGAACACCATTGGCTGTTTGCGCTTGACATGCCTCATTTTCATAAACAAAAGGGTCCAATGATTCCTCCAGCCCAAAATCCAAACAACACAGTGACACATTGAGGATGCATTTGCTTCTCGTGAATCATTTAAGGATTTTCCTCACCCCAAATGCAACAATTCTGCCTATTGACGAAGCCATCAAGATGGAAATTGGCCTCGTCACTGAAGATAATTTTATCGGCAAAATCAGCATTTTCATGTTGTCTCTCCATGGTCAGCTGGCTTCAGTTCCTGAGTCAATTGAACTTTGTATGCATGAAGATGCAAATCTTTCGTCAAAATTCGCGGCATAGTGGATTTGGAGACACCAATTTGCTCGGTGTCGAATTGAGGTGGATGGAGTTTGAGCGACATCATAACGTACAGTTGCGACATTTTGGGTCGATTGACCTGGTCGAAGGCGTGTTGTTGTCTTTACATCACTAACAGACTCACTTTTGACAAATTTATCCATTAATCCCTTTACAGTTGACTCTTTTGGAGTATTATTGTGACCCCAAATTGATCGCAATTTGCGAACCGTAGCCGCAAAACCTTCACCATTTTGGTAAAACAATTTCACAATGAGAATGCGTTGTCCATTCGTGTAGCGCTCCATTTTTACTAACCTTGTAGCTTCTACTAGCTAACAATAACAATTATTC
>JAHXMU010026363.1:0-37803 GCA_019455685.1 Philornis downsi
TGCTTGCCTGTAGCTCTCAACTACTATGTTGAGTGAATGAAAGTATCCATAGGCAACTTTAGCTCTAACTGAAACTGATAATCCCATCACCTCCAACCCTAGCTATGAACCTCAACTTTAAACTTGTGAGCCATATCAATTGCCTTGGGCATATTCTGCCGGCGAAAGCCAGCTTTTTATATATTTCGTTATTCCTCTCTGTTCCAGCTTGCCATTAACGTGTTATTGCACTTTGACATTGTTTAAATATTAAGAGAATGAATGGATTTTTATATTTCTTTGCTCTTCTTTTGATTGTTTTATCTCCATTGTCTGTTGTTGGCAAAAATTTGGCATAAATGAGAACTGATTCACCACACTCCAGTTACAGGCAAATGTATATGTACGAGTGTGTGTATATGTGTGTGTGTGTTGTGTGTGCCGTAGTCAGTGTATCTATGCAAAGTAGTATTTGTGTTTATCTTCTTCGGTCTGATTGACTGTGTACCAGTATGTGTGTGCGAATGAGCATAAGGAGCTTCATATCCTAGCTATTTGAATGTCTGCCCCATGTCTTGGTCTTGCTTCGATGCAACTTCTTTCTTTCGTTTTTTTGGCATTCATTTGTCTTCCTTTTACATCTTCCACTTTGTGTTGATACAAAAATGAACTTTGTTCTCATAAGTCTTGTGCTGTTGGCAGTGCAGGAAGCCGAAGTGCATTAAATCAATTTTCAATTCAATTTCGAATATGACTTTGAGTGTATTTGTAATTGAATGTTACATTATCCTGCTACTTTGTTATTTAATTTAATTCTGGTTACTGCAGTTTACTCGGAGACTGGTGAGTATGAATCTGTATCTGCTGGCAAAATGCATTGCAATTTAAATAACTCATTTGCTGCCTTGCAAAAGTTAAAAAAAAGACTTTGCTTAATTAACGGAATTTGTCTTCAACTGAATTAAGTTGATAAGGACCTTAATGGAAAAATCATTAATTAGGGCATTTTCTTTGATAGCAAAGTTTATAGAATTTTCTTTTGTGTTGTATTTATTTACTTAATAGGAAAATTACTGTGGAAAAACGGCAAGAAATTGGTATTCGATAAAACAAGTTTTTGTCAATTACTTGCTATAACTGCCATCACTTTTGCAAGACTATATTATCCGTTTAATATGGGTATTTCTATAGTTGGATTTGATTATTAAAGAGTATTGAGACATATATCGAGTTTTATACACCATCCTAGTTATCCTAGGAAGATATTGAATACCTTGGAGGGAAAGGCAGTAAAGTGTATAATTAGTTACTGTTTATAACATCCATCATGAACAACGGACCACAATGTGGTGTCAGATATACCGAGCGGCCAACAATGTACAATTTTGGATTCGTTAATTTTAATATGAAATATGCATCACCCTTTGAATGGCGAATCTTTATTGACGCCTAATAATGAGAATCGTCAAATCTGACCATAATGTAAGCGCCGTTTCGATTGCCTAGAAGCCAAAACTTTGCACAAAACCCCAGTTGGAACCATTTGAATGAGGAAAATATAAAAAAGGAGCTCAATGTACGAGTACCACGCAATTGTGAAAAAACTTTAACTTTACATGAAAACGAGAAATAGTTAACTCATATCGGCATATCTCAGTTTTTCAGTTAGAAATCTTACTTTTTCAATGTCAGCACTCTGAAATATGCCAGCCTTTAGAAAAATGTCTTTAAATGTAAATAACTCTTCCTTTTCCTGTATTCATATTCAGTCAATTTGTATGGGATACACCTGATGTGTGCCAAATTTAACTGCATTTAGTATAACCGCTTGAAAGATGTGAAGTTAAAAAGATGTGGGTCAATTCGAACATTTGTTAGGAAGGTACTAAAAGGATAACTATTTAATGAACCGAATTTCCGAATTTATGAATCGTTGCTGAATTATAATAAAATGTAGCCATTTCTGAAGCGGATGCTGACTAAGGATGAATAAAGGGTCACTTACGGTATCGTCATGAGAAAATAACTGCGGTCGAATCATAGGCAGCCGGCGCAAATGATATCCAGACCAGAAGGGTTTTGATGTGTCCTTAGTGGAATTATTGGGGAATCATCTACTATGAGCTGTTGCTCTCCTATAGTCAAGCTATTGATTGACTACTGTTGGTTGTCAACTATTAGACTACATGAAGAAAGGAGTCGCTTAAAACAAAACAAAATCTACAAAATCATCTACTATGGGCTGCTGCTCTCCTATAGCCAAACTATTGATTGACTACTGTTGGTTGTCAACTATTGGACCACATGAAAAAAGGAGTCGCTTGAAAGCGACCAGGTTTGACCAAGAGGAGAGGTATCATTTTACACCAGAACAACGCCAAGCCGCACAATTCAATAGTGGCTTGCTAGAAGCTTTGGAAATTTGGTTTGGATGTTTTTATGTATTATGTTAACTATTGGACCATATGAAGAAAGCAGTCGCTCAAAAACGACTAACTTTGACCAACGCCAAGCTATACAATTCAATAATGACTCGCTAGAAGCTCAGGAAGTTTGGTTTGGAAGTTTTTATGTATTGTGTCAATTATTGGGCAAGCAGTCTCTCAAAAGCGACTAGCTTTGAACAAAAAAAGAGGTATCGTTTTCCATGGGGACAACGTCAAGCCAAACAATTCATTAGTGACTCGCTAGAAGCTCTAGAAGTTTGGTTTAGAAGTTTTATGTATCTACCATATAGTACGAACCAGGCACCGAATGATTACCACCAACCTATTTCTGTCTATGGCGAATAATGTTGCTGGTAAAAAATTCGGCTCAAGTGAGTCTTGTGAAAGTCGACTGTCCCAGTTTTTTTGGCTATAGGAAGAACCATCTAGTAGCTGATTCCCTCCGAAATTTCCCTCAGGATAGCTGGTGCATTTAAAAATAATGTAAAATAATCTTATCCGGTAAAGCGAATTATTAGAGGCCTTAGGGTCGAAACAACTTAAGCTATTCTCAAACTTTGAGTTGGTAAGAACATAACCTTTCTTGGTACGAAGGTTGTGGTTGTAATATAATGTGCCCAGTGGGAAACTTTTGGTTAGCAAAACTGGCGCTGTAGGATGAACCGAACCTAAAGTTACAGTGCTCAAATTGACTTCTATGGGCGATAGTTAAAGGAACTACCAACAACAAGTTATTGAATAAAATGATGTATAATTGACCTAAATCGAATCGTTATAACCACACTAAATAAAGCTTTCAACATGGTGGAAAAATAATGGATTATATTTTTTTTATTGCATCTTACATTTTCATGATAGATACTTTATTTGACTTTGAATCTGTTTCTGACTTGTTATCAAAATTACCCCGCAAATTGTGTTATTTTCAAATATGAGTCTGGAATGGCACTGGAAATGAAATGAGAATTTTACATATAAATAAGCTTTAAAATCCACTTTAGAGTGCTGGAGGAAATCTTGCTTTTTAGAGATTTATCGAAATAAACATCGTCTGAAAATGGTCAGTGAAGTCGATCGAAAAAAATAAACATTTTGAAAATATCAAAAGGAAAAAAGTTTTATTCATGACCCCCATCCGAATAGGAATTTTGAAGTACATGTAATCGAAAAAGTCAGCTACTTACCCAAGTGGCTTTGCTTATAAACTCACTGAACTTAAATCACTTATTTTTTAATTGTCGTTAAGGGAATATTTTTGGATAAGCGTGAGAAATTCGAAACCAATAAAATCGTTTTTTATTTTGATGTAATTTGAATTATTAAGAATGACTTAATTTGGTTTAGGTATCGGAGAAGCTTAAAAGAGCGTCTTTGAAAGTGGCAAATATGTACGAGTATATAAGTCGCTTTCAGAAGTAATGAAAATCACATCTTTTTCTAACGACTTGCTGGTTTTTTGGGGGGCCATGGTTAGTGTACGCAACTATTGATGGCATGATCGCTGATAGAATCCCCGATACAAACCCATATCGTTATTTGAACGGCGTTCACCTCGATATGTCTAACGAATACTTTAAGTAGTCGAGTAATCGACAAGTCTCGTAAATGCTTCTCAAACTATGACGTACGGAATGGTAGTTAAACTGTAGGTGCCATTGAGTGAGTCAAAAAATATTAGGCGCGCAACTAAGTTCCCGCTGTTTGCCAATAGATGGCGCCAGCTGTAAGTGCTAATCGATTCTGCCATAACCTAAGCATCATGAGCCAAGCTTAGGAATATGATAAAAATACCGCCTCGACACAATAGTGATTTTCTTTTGACATCACATTATTTTAATTGTGTGAATATGTATGATTTTGTGCCAACTAATTGTCATATGCGAGAAGTATTGATTTTCTTCTTCCAATCGAAGAAAACGGCGGCTGAAGCTCATCGAGAGTTTTAACACCTTTACGGAGATGCTGCTTCAAGTGAAACAATGTGCCGAGATTGGTTCTGTAGCTTTAAAGACGGTGATTTTGATGTTGATGACTGTTCCCATGAAGGTAGATGAAAATCCTTCGAAGACATTGAATTGACGGCATTGCTCGATGGGGATCCGTTTCAAACGTAGGTAGAGCCATTTCCAAGCGATTGCGTGCGTTGAGAATGAATGATTCATAAGTAAGGAACTTGGGTTCCTTATGAGTTGAAGGCAAAATATGTTAAGCGTCGTTTATTTGCCTATGAACAACTGCTTCAGCGACAAAAAAGAAAGGGGTTTCTTCATTGGATGGTAACGGATGATGAAAAATGGATTCATTACAGCAATTCAAAGAAGAGAAAGTCATGGTGACTGTCCGGTCATACTTCTACGTTGTCGCCTCGGCCTCGGCGATTGGGCCGAGCTCTGCGCGAGAAGCGCCCACAATATGCGGAGAGACACGAAAAAGTGATACTTTAAGTCAAGTCCGTTAAAACCTACCTGGAAACGCTGAAATCGGAAGGCCTACCCCATACGCCATATTCTCCAGATATTGCGCCATCCGATTATCACTTGTTCCGTTCGATGGCACACGGTCTGGCTGACCAGCAGTTCCATTGATATGACCACATCAAGGAATGGCTAGATTCGTGAATGGCCTCAAGAGATGAACAGTTGTATCGTGGCAAAAATCGGACTGTGCCAAAAAGAAGTAGCAGGTGCGATAGGCAATACTTTCAATGAATCTATTGTAAATATGTTTTCATAATAAAGTTAAAATTTTTATAAAAAAAAAAAAAAACAGGGAGAACCTTGTTGCGCACCTAATAGAATGCGTGTAAGCTTACTGAATGAGAGAAGCTTTCCCAAATCTTATTCAGGGAGTGCAAAAGAGTTTGTTTGTTTTATTTAAAATTATTTATGCATTTATTTTTTGAAAATATTTAACACAACCAAATGAAAGTTGTTGTATTCATTTTCTTTGTACTAACCTGTTCCTAGATTTTGCCAGTCATACAAAGTTTTTATCCAATACCCATTAAGGCAGATTTGTTTTTTTTCATTTAATGTTTATTAAGTCTATGAACATAGATTCTTACAGACTAGATAAAGGAATATATTTCATAATTTTTAAATACTTAAAGAATACTCAAAGAATATTATTTAACATAAACCTCAAAATATTTTTGGATAAACTAAGATGTAAGTTACAATCCTGAGAAATATTATTATACAATTTCAAAATCCTTAAAATAGGCGCATTAGCAGCATAATTACTCCGAACAGTACTTATGTAAAAAGTATCACAAATTCTAAGGCTTATTTGTGGTACACTAAAGTGAATTTTACTAAGTAGTGCAGGACAATCAACACCACCAGAAACAATATCAGATAAAAAAAGCATTGACAAGATTTTTCTTCTATTTTCTAAAGTTTTTAATCCAATCAAAAGACATCGCACACCATAAGATAGAAGAACAATGTCAAAGTTCAGTGAGCGTAAATCAATTTCAATTTTAATTGATTTCTGCACTCTTTCAAGCCTTACTTTGTGGACTTCGTAAAAGGGATTCCATATAAATAATGCATATTCTAACCTTGAACGAACAAGACTAGTGAATAGAACCTTAAGAGTATATGGATCCTTGAAAGAGGACCCATTACGCCTTATAAAAGCTAACATTGCATAGGCTTTTGGGATAATAAAGTCAGGATGGGATCGAAAAGAAAAACATGAGTCAAATACTACTCCAAGATGCTTAAACTGAGAAACAGACATAAGAGTGTTGTTCGAAATATGGTAGGAAGAAGGGACATAAAGAGTGGTCTTAGAACAGGACATGAAAACACATTTTTTCAGATTGAGAAAAAGATAATTATTCTTACACCAGTCATAGAGTTTATCAAGTTCACTTTGAAGGACCACAACATCAGATGCATTTCTGACTTTCATTGATAAAAATGACAAATAACAAAGAACCCAAAATACTTCCTTGAGGAACACCAGAAGTAGCAAGGAAAAAGAAAGACTTGACATTATCAACAGCAACAACACCTTGTCGATTGTGTAAATATGATTTAAGCCAGTTCAGAAAACTGGGATGAAAACCCAATAATTCCCACTTTTTAATTAACAGGGAATGCGATATTTTGTCAAACGCTTTTGAAAAGTCAGTATAAATAACATCAACTTGACAGTCATGCTGAAACGCTTCTATGCAATATTCAGAAAATAACAATAAATTTGTAATGGTTGAACAACCCGAAGCAAAACCATGCTGGTAGGGTGAAATTAAATTTTTTATTGCAAAGTAAAGTTTGACTTTAACAATCGACTCAAAAAGTTTCGAAATAACATTCAATTTACAGATAGGCCTGTAATTGGCTCCATTGTTTTTACAACCGGACTTATAAATTGGAGTTATAATAATAGCCACCTTCCAACAATCAAGAAAAACACCAGAATGCAATGAACTATTAAAAATGAACATTATTTGGTTATTGATGGCCCCAATATATAAATACAACTTTATTTGGTTATCACTTGTACACATTACTATACATATTAATTTATCAATACATTAAACACTGTTCATACGAGTGTGTTTTAAGATAATTTAAATTTCTAGAAATTAACTGCATTTGCAATGAGTTCCCGCCGAAGGTAAATCTAAAATTAATGGTATTTCCTTTTTACGACCGCAGCATTTCAAGCTCATTCCTCTGGCCAGCATATCGAACATGAAACGGATAACTCTTTCTCTCTGTGCTGTATAAGTAATTACAATTACAATAATTTATTAACTATGCCGTAAATCCATTTGTGGTTGAACTTTTAACCTAATTTGACAAATTCTACAGCAGTTTGAGACAGAGTGCAGAGCACAAATACAACATTAAACAAAAAAAAAAAAAAAAAAACAACGGCAAAATCAAACAAACAGACATGTTTACGTTCTTTTGCCATTTTATCGAGAAATGAAAAGAGAATGGGAGCGGTTGCAAGTGGTTCGGATATATGGCGGCAATACTGTTTTGCAGGATGTGGGCAAATGTACGAATACAACGAAGTTATTTTGATAAATAAAATTAAATTTAACTAAAAACACAAATAAAGTCACTTAAAGTTCATGTTTGCTTTCACAGAATAAACGCACACGCACACATACATACATACGTACACACTCATACATTCTTTCATTCACTCATTCAGTCACACAGCGATGGAGAGCCTGATAGTGATAACTAGGGAAAGGATAGTCGACAACAAAAACAACAACAACAGCTAGAGAGCAACAGCAACGCAACGAAAAGCCAAACAAATAAACATTTGGAATTGATAAAAGCTGAATGGGTTGTACTTTAGTACAACTAGTAGTAAATTGAATAAAGTAAATACTTAATGACAAATGATGTTGTGATAAGCTCAGTTTTCTACTTTCGTAATGAGCACGGAAATACACACACGCACACACACACACACACACGCACGACACACTAACGCCCGCACAAGCAAATTGTTAAGAGCATTATGGGTAATAGTAGAGCACATGTAATGTAAGTCAATGGCGTATGGTTGCAATTCATGGTGAGGGGTTACTTAATCCAATATGATTCAGTTTAACTGTCAACTATGGCAAGTCCCTGATCCTGCTGTTGCCAACTCACTATTAACAGCACGGTACGCATTCGACAGCACACATTCTCATACTTGGGAATGGAAAACTGTTCTCAGATAATGCCTGGTGTGATGAAGAGTATCGCCTTGCGTACATGGCAACGCTGCAGCCAATTGTAATGCATGCTATGCGGTAACGTCATAAGAAGAAGGGAATCACATTGTTCTGGAAAGAGAATCGTTGTGGAAAAAGCAAGACAGCGAGGATATGGAAAAGAAAATGGTAAAAGTGAATCTCGAAATTTCTACAAAAATCTTAGAAGGCGGACATTTCGAATCGGTGATAAACTTTATTCAATATAAATCAGTTTAAACGTCGACTATGGCTAGTAAATGATTCTGTTATTGCCAACTTATCGTAGCAGCACACTACGCATTTGACAGCACACATTCCCGTACTTGAGAATGGAAAACCGTTCTCACACAATGCCTAGTGTGATCAAGAGTATCACATTGCGTCTACAGAACAAGATGTTGAGTGCATGGCAGCGCTGCAGCCAATTCTAATGCGTGCTTTGAGGCAACGCCATAAGGGGAAGAGAACAACACAATTCTGAATAGAGAAGCGATTTGGAAAAAGTAATAGAGCGAGGATATTGATAAGAAAATGATAGAAGTGAATCTCGAAATTTCTACCAAAATCTTAAAAGATGGACATTTCGAAACGGTTCTCAACTTCTATAAGGACGAAAAACTGACCATAAGTCAACAGAGAAAATAGATTCGAATACTGTCATAAATGAAGAAACCGATAAAGAGGTGTCGGTAATCGTCATGTCGGTAATCATCATGGCATAATTTACATAGTATAGCAGCGAAATGAGATCAAAATAGCAGTATCACAGCTTAAAGACAACAAAACTGCGAGTGGTGATGGCCTGCCATCAGAGTAGTCTAAGATCAGTGGCAACGAGATGACAAATAGTATGCTTAATTCCCAAATAATATTTGACTCAATGAACGCATACTCCATGATTAAAGTGAAAGTTTATTATGTCGATCTCAAATAGAGCAGTTTCAGCCTTGTACGCATCGCTTATATTCGTAATGCCAAAGACTATTCTATCTAGAGCTTTAAACCTGGTAAATCCATACTGCATTAAATATTTACACTACACCAAATCCCTCAGAAAGCAGAAGAAACAAGATCGCGACATATCACCTTTTTGTGGCCCTTAATAGTCCTGTGTGGCTTAGCTGTCTTTGGATGGTCGACAAAGCTACGAGTATAATTTTTTTTGCTGGTGGACGAATTTAAGGTCAATAGCGATGACTTGATAAACACCATGCAGCAGCTCCTGAAAACCGTTTAGCTCGGTTAAGAATGAATATAATATAAATATTCATATGTGTCTTGTCTCAAAATATAAGAAGCCTGCAGTAAAGATAGGTAAACATCTGAGTGAGTTGTTTTTTGCACAAAATCAGTATTTAGACAGGGCGTCAATCAATCGTGCAACTTTTTCAATCCACTATAGGTGAGAATTATGTATAAAGTCAAGATGATTGATGCCGTCTTTAACAAAGGTCATTTGTTAGAGCATAGGCCGTTGATAGTAGAGACATTATTTCCAACAAACTGCAAAATAGTACTGCAACCTTCTCCATCATTGAGAAAACGAATTAGCAAAAAGGCGACTGGTGACAAACAATAACAAAATTAACTTATTTGTTTCCAGGATCAAAGAATCTACTCATTTGAGATGCTGCATGAATGCTGACTTGGGATGAATAAATTCATCATCCACGGCTCGATGAGAAAAAAACTAATAATGTTAGCTTGGTGATAAAGAGGAGAGTATTGTTTGCAAAGAAATCATCTACCACGGCTCGATGAGAAGAAAACTAATAATGTTAGCTAGGAGACAAAGAGGAGAGTATTGTTTGCAATGGCCTTATCAAGCTTTTTAATGAGAAAAGCCCTTTCTCAAGAAACCAAAATCCAATAGAATCTGGGTCATGATACTGATGGAAAAATATACAATTCGAAAAAAATAAAATCTATACTCCGAAATACATGTATATGGACCTGCTACCATCGTTAAGGGAGGGTATCGACTTCGCACCAGCCATGAAAATCTTATGAGTTATCGACCGACATAGATGTGGCCATGCGCGTCAAAATAATGTAGTGGCGCTGGCTGGCTCATGCTGTACCGATGAACTTAACCGCTCCAGCACGTAAAATATTAAATAACGAACTCTATGGGTTGTGCAGAAGAAGGCGACGAAATCTCCATTGGAGATTGCTGTGACGAATTTAAAGTGATTGAATTGATAGGGAAAATAGCATTCAAATGTTCCAAGTTTTACTTAATAGTTTTTATATCAAGAAACATTTTTAGCAATGACAGAGCTTCAAATCTAGTGTTACAGAAAAAAATTACTGGTAGTGATCGCATTTTGCCCTTTGCGCTACGCTTTAAATGTAAATTTTTTGAGTAAAGTTTTACTTGTTAGAAAGTTTCACTCTTTGCTCTATCTTTTGATGATATACCCAAGTTAATAATATTTATTTGACTAGATAGGTAATACCGAAATCTATGTCTATCTAGGAATTTACATTCCATACATATTCTATCAAAATTATGCAAAGAATTGGTTGTTTGAAAATTTTGCTTAAAGTGAATTTGTTGCTAAATTGGCAAAATTATCCTCTATTCCGTTGTAGACTTACAGAGCAATCCGAGACGTAATTTGTTTACAGTGATTGATTTTATCAGTTTTTCTGCGATTTTGAGTCAAACAAATATTATAATTTGTTTCAATTTTGTGTTGCAAATTCAATGTTGTGTGGCAAATTCATAAAAATATTCTAAAAGGCTTACGGTGAATCGATTTTATCAAAAACACGTGCATATGGGCGGAACAGTGCATTAAAAAGTTGTCGAGATGTGATGAAAAATTCGCTTCGCTCTGGTTGGTCATCAACTGAATGATTAAGTGAAGGAAATGCTGATTGGAAATCTTTATTTAGCATTCAAAGAGATAACCGCTGAAATTTGGCATCAATTCATTCTATACTATAGGACTTTTTGGGTATAAAACGCGTTGCCGCTAAATTTTTGGGGTTTGTTCAACATAATCGCGAAAAGTTCGTTGAGAAGATGCTATAATAAATCAGTTTAGATCACACTTTCATAAAATGCTTTATAACAGGTAATGGGGATACGCTTTTATAAGCTCGGCAAAGAAATCAGTCAACATTCTTCTTCCAACTGCGATGGGACGGAAAAAACACGTGCTAAATTTAGGCAAAATTCGAAGTATTATTGACCAGTTTCTTCGATTATCGCTGTATTGTGCGCTTTAATCTCTGGCAGAAGGTGAGACGGTAAATAAATAATATTATCTGACGCTTATGCGGCGTTTGGAAGAGCAAATTCATCGAAAAGGATCAGATTTGTGGAAACAAAGCTCATGGTTTTTGCAGCAATGATATCATGGTAAATAAATTTCTGACCAAAACCTTAATAAACTTCGTTCAGATATCTTCATATTGACCTGACATAAATAAATTTCTGGCCAAAACCTTAATAAATATCGTTGAGATATCTTCATATTGACCTGACATCGCTCCAGCTGACATTTTTCTCTTTCCAAAACTCATATTGACGCTTCGAAATAAACAGTTTCAGCCGGTGGAAGACATAAAAGAGAATTCGCGACGAAAACTGATATCTTTTCCATAAAATGCACGTTGATAGATTAAATTCTTTGTTGATCTGAGCGCATTGTTTCGAAACGGGCATATTTTGAGGGCGATAAAATATATGGGGTTATTTATTTTCCGCTTTCAAATAAAATTAAACGAAACACATATAAAGCTATGATTTCGATGAAACTTTTATTTCAATATAATGCTTAGACCTTGGCATTATGTACGGAATACAATCTTATTTAAATGACCGCCTCTGGATTGGTTGCAGCAGTGGCTTCTTTTGAGGTAGTTTTCGAAAAAATACGGCCCAATGACACCTCCAGAATATAGTGCGCATCAAACAGTCACTTTTTGCGAATAGAATGCCTTCCATAATCATTTCTGGATTTTCCGAGCCCCATATGCGACAATTTTGCTTGATGACGGAACCAGCGGGTAGGAAATTTGCTTCATCGCTGAAGGACACGTTGTTCGATTTAAGGCCCACGTTTGATTCACCACTTTTGTAGCAAGTTTTAACTATTTTTACGCGTTCTTCGGTTGTTAAGCGATCTATATTCATAAATGGCAAACCTCGTACTAAATAAATAACACTTAAGATGATAGATGTTTGACAGCTGGCAGCCTTGCCAGACTGGCGGTTTTGAGACCACCCTATATTTAAATCAATTATAAATATTTCGTGTTTTATTGATCAATTTCCGAAACTTTTTTGACAGAATGTTTATATTGAAATAACTGATCAAAATATAACAAATGATATTAATTTAGAAACCCATTCACTACAAATTATTAAAGAAGATTTAAGCCAAACAAAAATGAAAACAAAGGTTTGAACAAATGATATTAAATTTGAAACCCCTTCACTATAAATTTTAAAGGAAGATTTAAGCCAAAAAAAAAAAAAAAATAAAATAAAATAAAATAAAAAAAGGTCTGAACAAATGATATTAAATTAAAAACCCGTTCACTATAAATTGTTAAGCAAGATTTGAGCCAAACAATTTGAAAAAAACGATTTGAACAAGTAGTCTTTAATTATAAACCGGTTAACTATAAATTGCTAATGAAGATTTGAGGAAAATAATTTGAATAAATAATATTAAATTAATAACACAAATAATATTAACTAGAACTCGTTCACTATAAATTGTTAAGGAAGATTTGAGCCAAACAGTTGGAAAGAAATATTTGAGTAAATAATATTAAATTGGAAATCCTTTCATTATTAATTGTTAAGGAAAATTTGGGCCAAAAAATTTGAAAAAAAAACATTTGAAAAAATAATATTAACCTTGAAACCCGTTCACTATGAATTGTTAAAGGAAATTTGAGCAACAAAAAAAAAAAAATTGAGAAAAAGATTTGAACAAATGATATTAAATTAGAGACCCGTTCTCTATAAATTGTTAAGCAAGATTTGACCCAAATAATTTGATCAAATAATATTAACTTAGAACCCCGTTCACTATGAATTGTTAAGGAAGATATGAGCCAAAAAATTTGGAAATAAATTCTCTTTACTATAATTTGTTAACTAAGATTTGGGAAAATTAATTTGAAAAAACCGGTTTGAACAAATATTAAATTAGGCACTTATTGTCTATAAATTGTTAAAGAAGATTTGAGCCACAAAGTTTGAAAAAAAAATTGAACAAATAATATTAAATGTTAAGGAAGATTTGAGAAAATTAATTTGAAAAAAAAGATGTGAACAAATATTAAATTAGAAACTTATTGTCTATAAGTTATTAAAGAAGATTTGAGCCACAAAGTTCGAAAAAAAAAATTGAACAAACAAAATTAACTCAGAAACCCGTTCACTATAAATTGTTAAGCAAGGTTTGAGCCAAATAATTTGAAAAAAACGATTTGAACAAATAATATTAACTTAGAAACCTGTTCACTATAAATTGATTTGAACCCAATAATTTCAAAAAAAAAGGTTTGAACAAATGATATTAAACTAGAAACCCGTTAACTATAAATTGTTAAGGAAGATATGAGTCTTACGTTATTCAAAATTAGTAACGAGCTGCCTGCAATAAAATTCAAATGCTTTTCGCGTCGGCCTCCTTAAAACGCCGCCCCTATTTTATGCCATGATGTTACGTTACACTCGCTATAAAAACATTTATCATGCTATCAAAAAATAACTTATCCATCAAAAACTTCTGGAGATAAATAATGGAAATTGTAGCATTAGATGGCAGAGGGAGAGAGAGAGACAGAGAGAGAGAGGGAGAGGGAAAGAAGGAGAGAGAGGTATATTAACGTTGTCAGGTGTTAGCAGTTTTATGTTAAATGCATTACTTAGCATTTACCTGACGACCGATGATCTGAGCACAATGAGTTTTTGTGACTAGGAAACAAAAGAAGCAACACTTATCTGCAGCTCAACCAAAAATGAACTAGAAGCCTCGGACAATAACAACATGAGCATCTTTAAGCTATCAAGTGTTGCAGCAAGTGTGTACTCTTGAATGTGAACAAACACACTTGCTTAGGTTTGCTGCTCATATTCATCATTTTGGCGTAGACTGAAGCACATTTTTGTTGCGCACCTATCATGTGTGTTTGTCTAAGCACATACACACACACAGGCACACACACACACATTAAAGATTTTTATGCAGATGATGTCAATGTAAAAGCGATAATGCAACAACTTGGGGTCATAAGGTGTCACACCGTCCGTCTGTCAGTGTTTCCATCTGTCGGGATGTGTGGCTGTGCGTGCGAGTTTGGTTAGTTTTACTGACTGCATCAAACACCGCATCTCAATTGAAATCGACGTGCCTTGAGTGCCACCATGGTGATTTTCACATACAATGGGCCAAGCCAGGAAGCAGTCAGCCAACCATGCAGTTAGCCAACTCAGGCAATGTAGACTCACACGCATGCAGGGACAAATGTCCACTCACGAACAGAAGGACGGACATGCAAATGCCGTCACTCAAATGTGGTTGTGCATCAGACGGATGACCACGACAATTGGACACCGTGGAAAAAACACTTTTCATTACTGTAAACTGGGAATAATCGAACACAGGATCATAGAATAATAATTAAAATAATAGAATGAATGAATAATTAAATACAACGAAGAATTCTATACTTTAATACTTGGATATTTGATCTACTGAAAAAAATATAATAAGTGAATAACAAAACAAATAAATAATTGAAAAATGTAAAAATGTAATGAAAAACATAATATCTGAATATTTTCTGTGAAAGAATAATTAATTTGAAAAAAAAAATTGTTATTGATCCAATCTTTAGGCTTACTTGTAGAAGAAAAATGCCTAGATTTCTAGCTGCAAACATCGCATTGGTCAATAAATCCAGAGATTGAGGAAGATAAAAACAGTTTTTTTTTGCGAAATTCTACTCTACCTTTCAAGAGTAATATGGCAGGTCCCATTCTTGTCTGTCTGACGTTTTGGATTCTTTCTGAATTTTTCTTCTTCATAAATGGTTTGATCATTTGATCCGCCTCTCTTCCATGATGCATTCCTCCGGTATTATTCGCAGATAGTAGGAGCTGGTGATTACATCTGAGGAATACAGTGGATGGGGCAGCAATCTGAATTGAATTCATTCATTCGCCTATAACCATCGATTTGTGATAAGGCATTTTGCCATGGCAAAACAAGACATTTTTCTTTACCAAGTTGGACCTATTTTTTTTTGTTTCATCCTTCGCGCTATAATACAGGGTGTCCGTCGGGAAGGTATACTACTTAGTTTATAATTTTTGATTAAATGAAAGAGAATGGATCTTATATTGATAAATGTTTTATTTAATGTCGACAATCAAGTATGGAATACAATATCAGATGAATGTCTGCCTCTGTTAGCCTCACAAAAGTGAGCCTTTTTGAGCACATTTTTCATCACATTCTCACACATTTCACGCGGTATTTCATTAATTTCATCACGAATATTTTGCATGAGTTGCTCAAGCGTTTCTGGTTTGTTTGCATAAATCTTGCTTTTCAGATATTCCCACTAATAGAAGTCCGGAGCAGTCAAATCAGTTGACCGTGGAGGCCAATCAACATCACCATTTATTGAAATAACTGGTTGTGGAAAGAAGCCTCGCAGTAATTCCATTGTAATCCTGGCTGTATATGATGTGGCACCGTTTTGTTGAAACCACATGTTACTCAAGCCCAAAGCATGCAGTTGGGGCGTTAAAAAGTTTTCAATCATATCACGATATCGCTCCCCATTGACAGTTACCGTTACGCCATTTTCAGTTTAAAAAAAGTAAGGTCCAATGATTCATCCTGACCAAATTGCACACCAGACTGTCACTTTTAATGGATGCAAATGTGACTTATGAATAATTTGAGGGTTTTCCATCGCCCGGAACCGACTATCCTGTTTATTCACATACAAACATTCACATACTCCTATTTTCATTATGATTTGTTCATGAAAATAGTGGTTGTCATATCATTGATTTTGATAAAATGTTTTAACGATTAAAACACGTTGGTTTATCGTATATTTTTCCATAATAAATTTGCCACGTCTCTACTTCACGACTGCCAAATATGAACTGTCAAGACTAATGTTCACCAGAATGGCGGCAAAACAAAGTAGTGTACTTTACCGACGGACACCCTGTATTGGCGATGCGCTGTTATTTTCTGTTCGAGGAAAAGTATTAATGCTATTTCTTGCGCTTATTTAAATACGGAAACGACAGACTTACCAGCCCAATGATAGTCACACCGCTTAAAATTCATCAGATCGTTGCCTCAATGGATTGATAATTCTATTGTCACAGACTGCACGAAAAATCATTTTCATTGAATTTCAAATACCGGGTTTCGGTTTCAAGAGCAAAGTTAAATACAACACACTTATGATTTCCATTAAACTTTTATTTCATTATAATATTTGGACCTTGAACTTTGTTCTGAAACAAATAAATCGCGGTTAGTACCCGGTTGTCTGTAGATGAACATACATTTTTTTCGAGCGTCTGCTCAGATATATGTATATTAGAACTGGTATCAGGGTATCATGGGAATAACTTCCATTATATTAACTCAGTAAAAATTTTTGCGATTGTAATATTAGTACTTCACATCACCTCCTGGTGATTTTATTCGAACATGTGCTCCTTCTACGCAGCAAGTAGACCAGCATTACTACAGAAGCGTCCTTTCGTTTTGTCATTTGCCATTATGTACGAAATACAATGTCATTAAATGACCGCCCCGGGATTGATTGCAGCAGTGGATCCTTTTGAGATAGTTTTCGACCACTTTTTCGTACATTTCGGGCTGTATGTCGGCTATAACTTGATGAATGTTGGTATTCAAATGCTCCAACGTTTGGAGATTGTCCGAGTGAAAACGGTCTTTGGCGTGGCCTCACAAAAAAAGTCTAACGACGTTAGATTGCATGATGTTGGTGGCCAGTTGACGTTGCCAACACGTGATATTACGCTTTCTGAAAACTTATCATGCAATAAAGCCAAATTCGGTCGTATTGTGTGTCTCGTGCCACCGTCTTGTTGAAACCACATATCGCTTAGTTCATAACCTTCAATTGCTGGCCGAAAAAAGTAGGTTATCATACGGCCATAGCGGTCTGATTTGAAATTCGGATTATCCGACATACTTTCACTAACAGCAGCGATATTTTCGGCAGTGGGCGTACATTGCGATGATGCACAAGTCTGACTACATCTGTAACGCTTCCAGTCTTTTCAAATTTCTTTATAATCTTGTCAATTCCTTGCGCAGCAAATCGATTATGACCACCTTAACCACCTCGAAATGCATGAAAATTGCTCACGTTTGAATCACCACTTTTGAAGTAAGTTTTAACTATTATATATATATATATTATATATATATATATATATTTTATATAGACATTTTCGGGTGTTCGATTGTTAAACGATCCATATACGTAAATGGCAAACCTTTCGCTAAATAAATAACACTTCAGCCTTGTCAGACCAGAAAGCTTGTAAACCACTAAATGGATACAAACAGCGCTTTCAATTAGAGCTTCTTCGATGTTTTTCCTTAACCGCCGTTTCCTTTCATGAAAGGAAAACTATGGAAGTCTGGTCATTTACGTATAAACAAAATGTACTGCAATTATGGAAAGAGAGAGAGAGAGAGAGCGAGTGAGAGAGAGAGAGGGCAATTCAATAAACTTCTAATCCCGAATAGATTCCTACATTGTTGACACCAAAATTCATTTTTTTTTAATTTTGGAAATATAGGAAAAGTTAACTTTATAAAATATACAAAAGTCGAACTTTGTTCTTTTTAAAATACAACAAAGTAAACTTTTCTAGGCATTTACAATATAAAAAAGTGTATTTAATGCTGCATTTGTTTGATTAAACTTAATGTTTTATTTCGTGGACCAACCCATTCCACTGAAATAATAAAAATAAGAGGCATTAGGAGATTGTATGTTTAAATTAGAAATGAGTATTAAAATCCGCGCATAAATTTTAGACAGATGAGTCGACTGAGTTTCATGTACTTTCACTCGATATTATTTAATGCTGTTGGAAAATGTGAGGCGTGGCAAAATGGGCGTGATAAAATGCTAAGTACTTATACACAAATGCCGTGAAATAGAGCCTTAATAAAAGACCAATCGGCCAATTAGTAAGTGTGGTGTCGCAAAGGACATAATGAATAATGAATGAAAAGTTTAATGTATGCTAAATTATAGTTTAGTACAATTGAAGAAATCTAGGAATATGCGTGCTAGTTCAGGTAATTTCAATGGACATTAGCAGAAAGGGTTATCCGAAGAATTTTTCAAAATTTAACTAATGATAGCAAAGCAAAACAATTGAAAAAAATTTAAGTAATTTCAGTCTATGGATTAAGGAACACAAGGGATAATTAAAATCGATCTGCTTGTATGTGAGATACCAGAAGACATCTCAACTTTCATTCTCAGAACATAGTTCTTTAAAAGCATGACGTGTGCCAAAATTGATTTGATTTGTTTATTCTATTATGATGTGTTCTTTAAACCACTGTGCAGCAAATGCAACATCGCTGCCATGCAATCAACTTTTTTGCTAGAACTGAACATTTCGGTGCTGTTAATATTAGTATTCTGATCATATTGCTGGCCTTGATAGCAATGTATTTGTATGTGAGCAGGTGTATATGTGACTGTGGAAATGCGTACAGAAACACACACACACACACAGATTCTAACACATGTATATGTATACGTTGAAAACGTGCTCCAAGTGACATTATGGCAATAAAAATGTATACATTCTTTCGTCGCCACTTACATAAACTCACATATACTACCATACACCGATCATATACCCTTTGGTTTCCTTGTAATGTCGATGGCTGCTGGATTCGTGTAATTGTGTATGTGTGTTGTGCGTGTATATTTTGAATATGTGCACAAGTAGTTGAACCAATTTTTGGCAAACCTTGAATATTGGCTGAAATGATGTGACAGCTACCAGGTTTACTTTTTATGCAACTTTCAGTCAGTTTCAGCGGGTGAACAACCTAAGGAGCTTAAAGTGATGGAAATTTGATGACCATAAGCGAAAAATGCTACAGAATATGCAGCACCAGATGAAAGTTTTGATATTTTATGAGAATGTATTGAATTGGGTTTCCATTTCCTAGAATTTGTTGTGTAAAAATTGATCATTAGCTGATAACTGGGAAATTTTTTTTATTAATAGCCCAAAAAGGATTAAACTAAGGAAATTGAGAATTTATCCTTAATTCTCTAAGAATTCAACTTATTCAACTTATTAGAAATACGGAAGCTTATTCAGCCACGTTCGTCTTGCCCGATTTGGTTATTTAGTGAATGTTTGCTATAAACGGAAAAGCCCATAAAATTGTTATACTATATCATGACACATTCTAAATATCTTAAAATTACGCGCAAAGGGTAAGAAATTATGAATTATAATACAATAGACAGGATAAAGACAAGTAGAGCTCATTTGCTAGTGAACGTACCAGCGAAAATAAATATGAATGCTTTTATATTCAAAGTCTTGCAATAAAATGCTTTAAATAAAAGACATTTGTTATTTATGTATTGGGAGGAATACGCTGTTGGTAGGCAGACGCAAAGATTCGAAAATCAATCAATTGTTGTAATTTAACTTGGGTCTCGCTTTGAAAGTCTCTCTCACGGTGTGCCATCACACATGACTCTCTTTTATTATTTGCATTTGCGGCAGTCAGCTCCCTTTTAATCCCGGAAGGATTTGTCAAAGCACCTTTGAGATAAGAAGCATATCTTCTTGGAAAATCTCCTCACGGCTTGCTTCCTCTCTCAGCCAAAGTACTTTTGAAGTCACTGGTACGAGTATGAAGTGAACAGGTGGCAACTACAAGCCTATGTACTATGCAAGCACATGCATATATTGTACATTGTACAATACATATGGCAGTGTATCTTCGCAACACAACCCCTAACCAACTAGAGCAAACAAAAACGAAAGCTATCTACCCTATCACTCTCTTCTGCCCCGACACCTTGCTAACAGTCTGCCTGCAAATTGACGCGCTTCGGCCAGCCTGTTTATTGAATACAACATGTCCGTCACCTCCCAATTGTCCCAACCGTCACAATCCCTAATGCGTCCATGTCCCTAACATCATCATACAGAAAACAGTCGCATAAAACAAACTTCCAATCTTCTATCTGATGTCCGCAGTCACAAGATCTACTTTCGGCCAGACCTCTTTTGAACAGAAACTCGTTCAAAGAACCATGTCCCGTCAATATGAACCCCAGACTCAAGTTAAAACCAAAGTCAGAATTTTCACTGACGAAGCATACGTTCCGCACCCTTGTGCGGCTGATCCCATCTGGATTGCCAACTGGTTGTCACACACTCCCCCATAACTGCCGTACGTTCTGCCCTACTTAGGTTTTCTAAGGCCTTTATATCCCTTACAAGGTCTATATCAGCCACCGAGCTTCCTCTCTTCATGCGGAAGTCAACTGCTCGATGCAGAACCTCCAAGTCAAAAGGCATAGCTCTCATTAAAACCTACAGGGCATCCGTGGAAACCGTTTTACACACAGGCATACAAGTAAGCAGTATTACTCGCTGGCATGACTGTATTAAACGACATCCCACAGAGTTCGTAACTGCCTCGTACCATACCGACGATCCATATGTTGCACAGGCAATAAATAAGCCACGGTATACAACACGAACAGCACGCCGGCAAAGCCCTCAATCTGTCCGCGAAATAGGTCTCACCATGCCAACGGCACGCGTCAGCTAACTACCCAACTCCCTAATGGGAATCTTTCCTAAAGTTACTCCTAAATACCTAACTTCCGTCACGTATCATATGCTACTGTCAGCTTATCTAACAGCCTGCTAGCAAAAAGGTTCCATTTCAGCAACATTGCCACAGTGTTGTCTGCAGAGACTGCAACGGCCATACATTCTGTCTCCAATTTGGAACCATACTGATCAAAGCTGAATCCCGCTGCTCAATCTGAGCTCGGAATTGTTCTTCAACCATTATAAGCAGGTAGTCGGCGTAAGCATTGGCCTACACTCTTCTGCAAGCAGCATCAGAAATGAATCTATCATGAAGTTCCATATATATGGCCCACAGATGGATCCCTGGGGACAACCGCGAACAACGTCCCGCGAGACCC
The DNA here is from genome assembly GCA_019455685.1 of Philornis downsi. Lineage (NCBI taxonomy): Eukaryota > Metazoa > Arthropoda > Insecta > Diptera > Muscidae > Philornis > Philornis downsi. The sequence goes on from JAHXMU010026363.1 coordinate 21,409, forward strand.
TCCCACCAACACTCACAGCACAAGCTTTTCTGTCCGAAAAGTAACTTCCCCAGAGCTTAATCTCCTGACAGTCGACTTCCCTTAACTTATTTAGAACGGGACCCCATTCCAAATACAGAATTATTATAATCAACAAAAAATTCCCAAGGCATACTTTACGTCAGAACCGCTGACTGTCGTTCTGATATGCTTGCAGACGTCTTCAGCACATTTTCCTATGGTAAAGCCAAACTGCCAAATGCGTGCTTCGTCCGAGATTCTCTCATTCACCCGATTAACCATAAGCAAAGATTAAAAAAGTAAACGAAAAAGAAAATTAGAATATAAAAATTAAAAAAAAAAATTAAGATTAAGAATTGAGAAGAAAAATATATTTTGGTTCTTTTATCTGAACTCATTCTCGAATACCATGCATACTTGAGTGTTTTGTTCCATCCGCATAATCAGGCCCCGTCAATGTAACCGCTGTATTTCAATATGTCTGACTACATGAGTGTCCAATACAGGTTACACAATTTACATAGTTTTTTTGTACCGCTTACCTTCTTAGGTGTCTTGCCGTAAAGCAAGACAGATACAACTAGCGTATGGTCAAGTTGGAATTTTGTTTCGTCTAGAAAGGGATTCGTCATTAAATCGCTTGCTCAGCCCATAGTAGTATTTGCTTGAAAACAACGCCTTAGTTAGTTTCATAAGTTTTGTTGACGCTGGAGCCGCTGTGGATGTAATTAAACTCCATAGTAATATTAGCCGACATTCCAAACAGGTTCCAGCATCCCAAACAGGTTGATACTTTGTTAATTAAAGCAATTAACGTGAAGTTGTCTTCGTTTAATGCCAGATTCATTTTGCTGATCCCTTCCCAATGCATGAGAAGATTGCAGTAATATGCATTCTTCCAATAAAGTGCAGTGTGAATTAATATTTTAAAAAAAACCGCTTAAAGGGATTGTCAACATTATTTTTACATCTAAGTTGGCACAACTGTTCCCAACAACTTGAAGGCTTGAGGGCGATCTATCATTTATTTATTCTTAATGTGTTTACTTTAAATGTGTTTTGCTCTTTTTACAAAATATACAAATATTGCAGAAAGAATTTGCGTCAAATTTTGTATCATGGTGGGAATTTTGTATTGTGAATTGCTGAAATTGTCTTACGGTGAATTGACTTTGTCAGAAAACATGTGTATATGAGTGGTACAGTGCTGCCAAAAGCGATTGAGATGTGTTGGAAGATGTGCTTAGCCCTACATCGATAAAGTGCAGGAAATGATGACTGAAAGGAGTCACTTACCTTTGAGAGAAATATCCCCTAAACTTTCTGTATCTCACGAATCAGTTCATACCATGAGCACGATAACTGCCGCATTGCCGCTCGACTAGCTGCAAATGGCGTGAATTGTATTAAAACTTCCAATTGCGTAAATGTTACTGAAGACATGCTTGAACGCTTCAATTCACAGTCTCACATACTAAAACACAATAACAATTATAACAGGTGGTGGAGCATAAACTCATCAGTTTGACATCTAAATCAGTCAACAAACTTCGGATTGACACCTTCCAATTGAACCGAAATCGAAAAAACGATGTCAAAGTCGATCAAAAGTCATTGTAACATTGACTGTTTTCTTTGATTATTGGGATGTTGTGCTCAGAAGCTTAGAAGACGGTAAATTAAAAATATTATTTGTGTGTTATGTGGCGTTTAAGAGAGCAAATTCCTTAGAAAAGGAAAGATTTGTGGAAGGAAATCTCATGGATTTTTCATCACAATAACGCACCATCTTACAAGTCTGTCATTGTAAACAACTATTTGGTATAAAACTGTAGTAAGTTTTAACAATTTTCAAGCATTCTTCGCTTATTAAACGATCCGTGTTCGTAAATGGCAAACCTTTCACTTAATAAATAACACTTCAGATGACAGGCATTTAACAGCTGACAGCCTTGCCGCACCGGCGGTTTTGAAACCACTAAATGGATAACAATTTCTTTTTGAAATTTGTATCTGATTCATATTCGAAACAACAACTCACTTCATACAAATTACAAACTCACTTTGATTATGTGCCTCTATCGGAACATTATGAAATAGATATTTTCATTCCAGAACCTGAAATGTAAGTATAGTTTTTTGCAGTTTTATTTCTTAGTCTAAACCAGAACTGAAATCATACGTACTTTCGTTTCTTTGCAAGGGAATTGACGCCAAACTGCGAAAGGCAAAAATGGTTGTAGACTGATACATACTGTCAGTGTTGGAAACAGTATATAAATCACTATATAAATCTACAATCGACTGTGACGCGATGTTTAGTATACGCGACTATCGTTGGCACGATCAGTGGTTCAACCCCGCATATTGGCACCCATCAGTATTTGAGCGGCGCACACTGGGGTCAAGGCGGAAAAATTCGATTATCGAAAGTGCTGATATCGATTATCTAGTTTGTGATTCTCACTCTTTTATAGCTGCAGAATCAAGGGACAACATGATTTTTTTCACTGTTTCAAGGGTATTCCCATTAATTTAGGCCAACTGTCAGAATAATGGAAGTTTGACCAAATTACACTCTACTATAAATGAGTGCATATAATTGTGAAAGAGGGAGAAAAAAATTATCAAATTTTTTTCCTGCTCTACGATGGCCAACTAAACCACACATGAGTCAAACTGGGCAAAAAAAAAAAAAATATTAGAGCGCTTTTCAACGTTATAAGTTACGAATTTCAAATAAGAATTGAGAACAGCTATGGTTACGAAAAAAGCTCTGGCTTCCTCCGAGATGTTGATGGTCGCTTTTCAAACTAGATGAGTTAAAGTGAAGATTAGAACAAAAATCATCTGCTTTTATCTGCCTATCCGATCATAACACCGCAAAGAAAAGAAAGGATTAGAGTACGCGTTTGTTTGTTGCACTATTTTGTTTACCCAGTTGGCTCATATAATACATGTCCACACTTCAAAACACTTTTAATTCGAGTTCAGTCTAGCTGCAGACGTCGTCATGAGATCGGTCAAAATTAAAGATCGCAATTTGCGTGAGTGCTTGTGGGGGGATACAAAGTTCGATGTGTTCCTTCGACAAAATCACCCCGAATTTGACGATGAAAACATTTTTCTTCAAAATGTATATAAACATTGTTGAACTTAATGTATATGTATTTTTTTTTGTCCTGAGTCGAATAAGACTGGCCCCAGGGTTCTATGTTAATCCATTCTTGAGATATTGAATTTTTTCCGCTTTTCCCCACCGTGCGGCGGTCTGACGAACATTTCGAGTGCTTAAGTAATCGACAAGTCTAGCAAATATTTCCAAAACTGTGTGTACAGAGGTGGTAATAGATTAATGGACATAGCGGGGTAGCGGGGAATCCTCTAATCAAGTTGATACCTCTCTCGCTGTATTTGTGGAATTAAAATGTTGGACTGTGTTGTGAATTATCCAATAGCGATGATCTTTAGGAGGACCAATTTCACAGTTAGTTTCAACCAAAGAACTGAAAATTGGAACTTGTAATTTGGATCATAATCATATTAATCGTGCACAAATTACAAGTGGCGATAAATAAAAGATGAGAATTAAAATTAGTGCCAATTCAAAGGCGGTTTATTCAGGCAACGAGTTGTGCTTACCAGTTGAGCTTTGATTTGTAAATGATTTTTTCTCATTACAGAACTTCCGACAACAGTTGATTTCATATGTTACAATTCAGAATTCAGTTACATTTAGTACACACTTGTAATTTGTAATCAAATTGATAGTGCAGAAATTACAAGTAAGTAAAAGATGAGAATTAGAATTAGTGCCAATTTAAAGGAGGTTTATTCAGGCAACGAGTTGTGCTTACCAGTTGAGCTCTGATTTGTAAATGACTTGTTTTTATTACAGAACTTCCGACAACAGTTGGTTTCATATGTTACAATTCAGAATTCAGTTACATTTAGTACACATATTCTCACTCAATGGAGTTATGTAACCACTTCAGGGGGAAAAATTTGAGTTCATCCACAATAATATTCTCACAAAAGTACATTTTAATGTACAAAAAAGGGTTAATTTTAATATAAATTCTATGGTAAATTTAAATATGTATATAATCTTAAAATTATGGCTAAAACATTGAAGTTTAGACACTGTGACATTGGGAATCATTGTTAAACTGTAGATTCTGTTGAGCGAGTCTAACAATAGAATGCGGATAAGCTAACTAAATGTGAGAAGCTCTGCCATATCTCATTCGTTGGGTGCAATTTTACTCAGCTTATAAAGGATGTGTACGAAGATTGGACAACACAACAAGGTTGTTGCGGGTGTTATTTGCCTCAATCATCAAGATCCTCCCGGCGGTATTAAACTGCAGTATTAAACTGCATACTCACCACGCTGCCGAATACAAGCTCCGCCTCCTCCTGAAAAGAAAATTTAAAATAATATAACACAATTTCACACCTTTAAGCAAATATCACAAACAGCACTTACCTGTGTGCAGTTGTTTTGTTAGGTGACAAGCAAATTACGTGACAGGAATATCAGCTGTCGTATGATATTGCCGTATCATTACCCAAACAGGTGTAAGATAGGCCAAAGACGATCATTCGGAATAGGGGAGTTGCCCATTCTGAATTATAAAAATGGTAAAGGCAGGGAGTGGGAATATTTCATCGATGAATAAATAACCGCCAATTTTTCGAATGACATTTTTAAAGATGTCTGAAGTGCGCTCCAATAAGAACACTGTTGGGTAATTGTTGCTGCAGATTTCCGACTATAAAAGGCAGTAACAAGGGGAATGCCGAGACTAAACAGTTAAAGTGTTGGAGTAGTGCGAAGGTTATTTTATTTGGAAGTTTTAAAAATATTAAATTAATGGCTATAAAGTGACTGGAAAAGTGGAGTAACGATATTAGAAATATTAATAATATATGTGGGGTATTTTACAGCAAATATCCGCAAGCCATAGTCGGTCCATGGAAAGAAAACCTCGGGAGGTAATACGTTGGAAAGAGAAAATTATATCTTGGCTTCAGCCTCCTAATGAACAGGAGGCCATTGTTTTCCACCCGGGAATTAAAGAAGAAATCCGCAACGGCACGGGATAGAATAAACCAATAAAGGCGGTTCAAATTATAGACTACAGACAGAAAAAAACGCAACGCCCCATCAAAACGCTTGAGTCTGCCATCTTTGCCTAATCCATCTAGATAATAGCAAGTAATACAACACCAACACTTTAACATACCAAGACGGAATTAAGGTAATATAAATAGCATTTAGGTTGTTGCCCGAAAAGCCAGCCAGTGTATGCGATATTGTAGCTCCATTATCTGGAGAAACCTGAAAGACGGAGAAATAATTAACTAAAGCCGAAATACTTAGCAATCATTACTGAGCAATACATCTACCTTAAATAAAAGCCGATATAGCCGGAAAATGGCGGCGTAGACCCCAACAAACCCGCCTAAAATAAAGTTAAAAAAATATGGAAATTAAATTAAGTTAGATTAAGTTAGTTCTAAGTTTATTTATTAGTTTTTTTTTTTTGACGTTTTATATATTTTCCGCATTTTTCATGGTTTTCATTTTGTTTGTGGTAGGCTTACAAAGTTCAGGAGTTAATTTGTTTTGGAATAATTGGCGCAATAGCTGAAAATAAGTTCGTCTCAGTGAGCTCATTAAGGTAGGCAAATTTTGGAGAAAATTGAGTTTTGTTTTTGGACTTAAATGAAGAATCTAACTTAGAAGGAACTTTGTAGGTACTAGCGTTGTTAATTGGACAGTCTAGTGTTCTTCTTAGTTAAGTTAAAATTTGATGTTGTTAGGCAGTTAAATCAATATGTTTGTTTGAGATCAATAAAATTGTGAATTAGTTAGTAAGGAAATATGATGTGCTAAGTTTTTTGTAAAGGATAGGAAAGATGTGGTGAGTGTTAGGTGATAGTGGTTTCGTGGGGCCACAAAACAACTAGACGTGGAAACGTTTGTGGTCATGGTAGGGCGGGCAATGTGAAGGACATCCACCAAATTTCTTCCTCCGATATGTGTCGTGTTTGTGTGAAATTTTAGTTTTTTTTGTGTTTGTTTTAGTGTTATTCCATTTTTTTAGTGTTCGTGCCCAGGCCTAAAATGGAGGGTTGGTACCCGCCCTGTTGGAGCCGTAATGAGCTAGTCGGTGCCGCAGCCGTCTTAGTGCCTCGCGTAGGTGCACGTAACAAGGTAATAGCATTTTGTAGGCAGAATATCGGTCAAATTGTGAGTATTTACTTCGTATGACAACAGAATGGTTAATTGTTTGGCCTTGCTGTCAGATTTGCTCTACAACCGTTTAAGTTTAATTTATAATTTTGTTTATATTATTCATTGAAAAGTTACGTGATCTACATTTTCAACTACAAACGGCAATATTTTCAATCTGAACTTGAGTATTTGCTAATTTTTTCTTTATTTTTCTCTTTCAAATTTACCACGACAATCAATGTTGCCCATCTCTGACTTTGTCATGGGCTGAAAATAAAAACCTAAACAGTCATAGGCAACTTTGATGTTTCGTCTAAAAAGGAAGTGTTCATTTTCGACATGATCATGTGCATTGATTACACTGCATTTTGAGTGGCAACGAGTGAAGTGGCCATAACAAACCTTCAACACGCACGTCCACTGAAGAGGGGCCATGTATTACAAGCTTTTTTTTTAGCTATTGACGATATAATAACTGCATTTGTCACTTGTGAAACAATTCCACTTGCATTGAGAGAATTATGAAAGTGTTTGTGGTAATAAAAACAATTATATATAATAACATTTTTTTCGAGGAATGGGATATGGTAGAGGTATTCAGGAATGATGTTCTGTAATTCAGATTTAAAAATCTGGTAAAGTGGACTGTTCAATGAGTCGGTATGAGTGTAAACGGTCATTTGTAGGCAATTTGGAGTTAAATTTAAGTTAATTTAATTTTCCATTTCACGATAGTAGGAGTGCTTGAAGCCCTGTGACCAAAAATAAAGGCCATTTTTCAATTAAAATTACGCAGGTATCTGAAATGTCGTAAACACTTTTTTCCAAGTTGATAACGCTGTAGCAAATACCTGTGACAGATATCGTATCCCAAATGTGGTTAGTGTTTGAGCTACGCTTGGTTTTATAAGGCGTAAAAAGTGATTTTGACAATTTTTACAGCGAGTGATTGTGTTAAGTAAAGAGGCTGCCTTGCATTGTGTCTATGAAATGCTGGTACTAGAGGGGGGAGTACCAATGCCGTCTACTTTTAATTTCAGCTACTTTCATTTTAGCGTTAAGTTTGCAAAGCGCATGATGAGTGAAAAATATGACTGAATTTGTGCTTAACTGCTTGAAAATAATTATGCTAAAAATATATGAGTTATATCAGTTACTTGTATAGAAGATGCCAGATTTCATTAGCCATTGCTTACCAATACAATATATAAAAATTCAGGCTGCTGTGGTCATCGAATAAGAAGTTACAGGACAAAAATGTAATTGCCGAAAATAGATGAAATTGTATGGAATATACCAGAAAGGCCGGGCCGATATTGCTTATTTATTCTAAGTTTCGATTTAACAAAATATTAGAGCGTAGCAAGTGTTAACAAGCTTCGTAAAGGTTTACGGTTTTTGTCATGCCCATCAGTCAGCTAAAGAGATGGATACCGTTCAATCGATATAAAAAGTTATGGAACTTATCTTGTCAAAGGATTCACAATACTTGAGGCGCTTTTTACTGTATGTTACTTTTTTGCTGCATCAAATTACGTTTACCTCCAATCCTTCAGGTGAAGGTATAACAAATATAGCGCAAGATATATCTTCCAACCAGGGGCTGTCACTGAAACGAAATTAAATTCAAAAATAATTTTCATTTGTTTCAGTTTCTGGAATTTATTCCAATTTTTATAACGGAAGCAAAATTGCATCGAATTTTGTTTCTGTTTCATACAACCAAAAGGAATTACAAACAATTTAGATTTTCATTATTACACTCGAAACGAAATTGGAAAAAATTTGGATTCTGATTCAATTTATGAAATCTTATTTCATTTAAACATGTGAAAATTTCTGACAGTCTGATTTCAAAAATTCAGAATACAAATTATTTGAAAAATTTTTATATATTGCAGTTTGTCGGCAGGACTTTTTCTTTGCCAAGAAACGAAAGTACATTTGATTTCAATTTTTATTCGGACTAAGAAACAGAACTGCTTAAAGTATGTATATTCTCGAATCACAACACCAGTTTTTATGAACTGCGTTGTTGTTTCGAATATAAATCACAAATGCATTTCAAATTTCTATTTGCAATATGAAAATTGAAACGAAACTGGACTTTCATGAAGGTCTCTGCTTCCAACGGAAGGACTTGGACCAAAGAAATAATAGAATAAAAAACAGAAATACAGAAAAACAGAATAAAAAAAAAACGAATTAATTTATGCACTGCGTTGTTGTTTCAAATATGAATTAGCAGTGTATTTCAAATTTCTAATTTCAATATCAAAATTGAAACGAAACTCGACTTTCATGAAGGTCCCTGCTTCCAATGGAAGGATTTGGACCAAAGAAATATAATTTAACTACACTTCGATGGAGAACGAGAATAAAATAGACGAATTCATTTATGAACTGCGTTGTTTCGAATATGAATCAGAAATGTATTTCAAATTTCTCTTTGCTATATCAAAATTGAAACGAAATTGGACTTTCATGAAGGTCTCTGTTTCCAATGGAAGGACTTGGACCAAAGAAATATAATTTAACTACGTTCCGATGGTGAACCAGAATAAAATAAACGAATTAATTTATGAACTGTGTTGTTGTTTCGAATATGAATCAAAAATATATTTCAAATTTCTATTTGCAATATCAAAATTGATATGAAACTGGACTTTCATGAAGGTCTCTGGAAGGTTTGAGGACAAAAGAAATAACATTTTTATTGTACCAATAATTTTCGTTCGCTATTTATGTAAATGCGTCATAAATGTTCTTTTTCCATACGACAATATAATGTCAAATCAATTGGTCATTATTCAATTCATCATCAGTTTCATATCACAAGTTTGATTACAATTTTGTTTTATTAAATATATAGGTTATCCATTTAGTGGTTTCGAAACCGCAAGTCCGGCAACACTGTCAACCGTTGAATATCTGTCATGTGAAGCGTTACTTATTTAGTGAAAGATTTGCCTTTTACGAATATAGATTGCTTAACAAACGAAGAACACATAAAAATAGTTAAAACTTACTATAAAAGTGGTGATTAAAACGTAGGCGCTTTTCGTGCATTTCGGGGTGATTATGGTCATAATAATCGAGCTACTGTGCAAGGAATTCGCAAGATTATAAAGAAATATGAAAAGATTGAAAACTTTGCAGATGTTGTCAGGTCTGTGCATCATCGTAATGTACGCATTTCCGAAAATATCGCTTCCTTTAGTGAAAATGTGGCGGATATTCCGAATTTTAATTCAGAGCGTTATGGCCATATGATAACCGACTTTTTTTTGGCCTGCAATTGAAGATTATGAACTGGACAATATGCGGTTTCAACAAGACGATGTCACGAGCAACATGACCGATTTTGGCTTTATTGTATGAGAAGTTTCCAGAAAGCGTAATTTCGTATTTTGGCGACGTCAATTGGCCACCTAGATCATGTGATTTGACGTCATTAGACTTCTTTTGTGAGGCTACATCAAAGACTGTGTTCACACGGGTAATTCCCAAAAGTTGGAGCATTTAAAAATCAACATTCGTTAATTTATCGTCAGGATACCGCCCGAAATGTGCGAGAAAGTGGTTGAAAACTACCTTAAAAAAATCCAATCCAGAAGCGCTCATTTAAGTGACATTATATTTCGTACATAATGACAAGGTCCAAGCAATATAATGAAATAAAAGTCTCATCGTAATCATAGATTTAGGTGTATTTTATTTATCTTTACTATTGAAGCCGAAAAATGGATATCCTTGCTTTTGTTCTTGCAATGCAATATGTTAATCTTTCAGGCAATCATGTACGTTTTTCCGTAGTTACACTCAGCACCATTTTATCAGGTTTCTATATGTAGAAAAAACTTGTCCTAAAGGTCATAATTCTATCAGCTTATGAAAATACCAGTACGTACATGAAAATGACAGACGGACAACAGCAATGTTGTTCACTTGTGGCTGTCTGCCATCTTTTTCAATTACAGTGATTTTATTTACATGCAAAGAAATGTCTGAAATCAAATAATTTAAACTTTTGCATACATCATATGAGCACTCTAAATCAATTGATTCATTTCTAAAATTAGTTTTTTCCTTGACATGCTCCATGAGTTATTTATGTATGTACATTTGTAATTCATTGCTCCGCACTCTTTATAGCTCTTGCCTTGCAATAAAGTTATTAATCAAAATATTTAATTTGATTTGATTTCGATTCAGTACTGCCAAAGGTCCTTTTCCATCCATGCGGTGGCCTTGTGATTGATGTGTCACTCGATGCATTTGTAGTGGAGGAAAACGTTTCACTTTCATTCATTCGTCCTGTCGTTCGTTCATCGTTTTGTTTACACAAAAATTATGAGTAAACTTTAAAAGGCAATGAAATTGAAGCTGCAACAGAAACCCAGCCACCCAGTGCCGTTGGCTGCAGGTAAGAGACATCTGTATGCATTTGTCGTAGCAAACCAAGGGTGAGGTGAGCAAACAGTGTGATCGTTAATGCAATTATAATACCCTACCGGCTGGTTATAAAGGTACTAAAGCAAGTAAACACCGAGTGTAGGCCATCCTTGGAGTTATAGTGAAATTAAGCATCAAGGACGATTAAAAAATCAATTATTTGCAACAGATGATTCCAATGGTATCTGATTGAATGGTTGTATTCATTTAACAAACAATGATGGCAACAATAATCCATTTCGACGGTTGTTCTTCTATGCAGCTACAATCAAATGTGATGGAATAAAAAAAAAATATTTATGTTGTTTGAGAATATCTTTCAATTAAAAAAAAACAATTTTTTCAATCTGCAATGTTTATCAAATTTCAAAGAGTTTTATATTTTTAATTGGATTCTGGACTTGAAATATATTTCACAGCCTGAACAAAAATTATTGACACATTTTTCAGATCGAGATGTTTTTGCAATTTTTGCAATTGCAAAACGAAATCGGTTCAGGTAACGTTTACACTTCGGAGAAGATGTTGCCCTCCCGTGTCTATTAATAATGTAGAAATACCTCAAGCAAATGATGCAAAATATCTAGGCATTTATTTGGACAGAACACTGACTTGGAGAAAGCCTATATTTACAAAAAGACTGGCCTTGGGGCTCAAACTAAGATCCTTAAATTTGGCTTCTGAATGGCAAATCCAAATTATCCCTAGATAACAAATTGAAAATCTATAAATGTGTCTTAAAACCCATATGGACATATGGAATCCAGTTATGGGGGACTGCAGCAAACTCCAACCTTGAAATATTGCAACGCTTTTAATCCAAAGTACTGCGAACCATTACCTGTGCACCCAGATACTTCTCGAACAAACAATTGCATAGAGAATTGAAAACATCCTTCATTAAGGAAGAAGTCCAAAAATACTCCGCTAGATACATGAATCGTATTCAACAACATCCGAATCAGCTGGCGTCCAATCTGATGAACGAAACCCATTATTTACCAGGCTAAGGAGGAGAACCACTCAGAACCTGGCTACTCAGGACGAATATAGCAGTAGGGACACTCAAGGAAGTGTTCCCGAATAAAAATAAAATTTTAGTATATAAGTAGTATGTAGGCCAATGTGAATATTACTGAATGTCCATGGACAGATTGTAACAAATACAGAATTTACAAAAACAAAAAAAATTTCAGATCTACTGTTATGTAACTACAATTGCGTTTTTGTCTACCCTAAGGTGGTAGCCTATTTTTATGCTTAGCCAGTGCTTATAAAAATAATTATTCGGAACAGTTTGATAATGAGCATAAGTTTGTTGATTTTTCATAGCACATTAAGTTAGCTGTAAGATAGAAAGACAGTTTCATACTAGAAATGCTTTTAAGTTTTAACTGCATACCCCATTCCACCCTACTATCCCATTCGCCATATTCTCCAGATAATACGCCGTCCGATTATCACTTTTTCCGTTCCTTGGCACACGGTCTGGCTGGCATGTAGTTTTACTCATATGACGACATCAAGGAATGGCTAGATTAGTGGATAGCCTCAAAAGATGAACAGTTTCACTGAGACTGAATTTGAGTTTTGCCAGCAAGATGGGCAATACTTTTATTGAATTGAATTGTAAACATAATTTCATAATAAAGTTCCATTTTTTAAGAAACATAATAGGTGAGTCGATATAGCAGCGCTTTTGTTATACATAATGTTTACACAAGTTGAATGTAAAATAAATGATTTATAAGTGTTATCCGCAAAACTATAAGAAAATCTAATAAACTCTGTGAAGGAGGAAGGAATCATACCACCGAAATGCCGAAGTAAAAAAGTTCAAAATAAAACTCAAAAACCAAATTATAGAATATAATACAGGGTGGCGCAATAGAACGTGCATGTTGCATCATCTTTTTTTGCGGGGTAGAAAAGGCGCGGGCGGGGGCGCCTACATCGTTGGGTTGGCGGGCTCATGGAGTTTTAGTCGCTATGAATCATTTCGACGGGAAGCGTCGCGCATTTTACGAGAACTCTCGTTCATATATTGCTACTAGACGACCATATTGTGCTGAATATGGACTACGGCGAATTAGTGAAGCTCCGAGTGCTAATTTAATTAAAATATGGGTAAAGCGTTTTGAAGAGACCGGTTTAACATTTAAACCACAAGCAAATGGTCGCCCAAGAACATCTAGGACCGAAGACAATGTTGAGAGAGTTATGGAGTCAGTACGAGGAAATCCACAAATGTCGACTCGCAAGAGATCGTCTGTCTTACAATTATCGCGACGAAGTTTGCAACGAATTTTAACATTGGATCTTAAACTGCATCCATATAAGCTGCAATTAACACAAGAATTGAAAGAGTCTGACTTCATAGCAAGGCTCGCATTTGCTAATGAAATCGATTAATCGATTTTCCAATTTTGACAATATCCTTTTCTCTGACGAGGCCCATTTCCTTATGAATGGGTTCGTAAACCGTCAAAATTGTCGTTACTGGAACAGTGAAAATCCCAAAATCAAACACCAGAAACCATTGCATAGTCCTAAAGTGACAGTATGGGCAGCAATCTCTGGCAGAGGAATAATTAGTCCTTTTTTCTTCGAAAATGCGCGGGGCCAAAACGTCACGGTTAATACGGAACGCTATGTTGAGATGTTGGACGGATTTTTGGCTCCAGAAATTGAAAGTTCAAGAATAGTGAATTGCAGAACTTGGTTCCAACAAGATGGAGCTACCTGTCACACATCAAATGACTCCATGGCGGTGGTGAAGCAGATGTTCTCCGGCAGACTGATTTCGAAAAGAGGTGATATCCCATGGCCCCCACGTAGTCCAGGCTTGACGCCTCTTAACTTTTTTTTGTGTGGATACCTCAAACACAAAGTCTACAGTAATAATCCAAGAAACATCGTTCAGCTCAAGGAGAATATCCGTGGTGAAATGGCTGCCATTACACCAGTATTACTGATGAAATTTTCCAATAATTTTCGTTTGCGGTTAGAGGAGTGCCGTCGTAGAGAGGGTCACCATTTAGATGATGTTATTTTTGAAAAATAAACTCCATTTATTACTCTACAATGCCTTAGATTTATTTTAACCATGCCTTTTGTATTTATTTTTTAATCTATTTTTAAATATGCACGTTCTATTGCGCCACCCTGTATAAAGTCAATTACAAACAAAAAATTATAATAATAAGTAAATAATTTTCTAAATACATTTATGCTTGAGACAAATTCTCTGAGCAGAAATAGAAAAAATAACTAATAGAAAAATCATTGTAAAATCAAGTAATAAATATAAAAGTTCTGAAAATTTAGTGAACATTTCAAGTTTCTCATCTAATATATTTAAAAATTTCACATAAATTTAAATCGGTTCATTCATTTCACTTTTTATGGAAGTTTATGCTGTAATTTTGTTTCTCATCATTCATATGCAAAATCATAGATTCAATTGTAGTTCCTTAAAAATGCCCTGCGGTAAGAAGCTTAACTATTTCTCGTTCATCGAAAACATTTTCGAATACTATTATTGCAAATTATGTTTTACGAATTTTCTAGATTTTTTCAACATTTGATATTTAAAATTTAAATTTTTCTTTTAAAATTCTCACACCAATGTGATGGTAATTGCAGCGATAACGTTTCTAATTCTAAGCTAAGCTATCAACTTTTACCTAATTTCCAAAGTGTTACAAGCGTAATGACCAACTTGCACTGGCTCTATGTCTTCCAAGGCCCGGTGGGTGAATGGCAAATGTGCTGATGCCACTCTAACCGCCAGCAGACACGAAACCATGGCAAAGCCATCAGCTATTCGAACATGTGTACTTTAACTATTTAACTATGCAAACGAGATAATGTCACAGTTGAAGGACATCTCTCCCGCTTATAGTTTCGAAAGGATACAACTGTGAACTGGCTATGAAAATGAAAGCGAACACACATGAAAACACAAATGTCACATTAATTGATATACCTGATTGAGTTTTAAGTATTGCAATGAGAGAAAGGAGGAACAAGGATGTTTGCATTATAACACCCATGTACACAAAACACATACGCATACACACACACACACACACACCCACACCCACACATACATAGTATATTAAAGCACAGCGTACACAACAATAAATAGAAAAGGAATTTCTCTTATACTTTTGATATGCAGGTGATTTTCATGTTGGTGACCTCGTCCTGCTTGTGCTTGAGTGTCTGGTTAGGTATGCTTTTGTCATTGCTTGACAATGCGTATGTGTGTGATTTGCAGCTTTTGTGTGTGTGAGCCTTTGTGTGCTTGTCTCTTTGATATTTATTTTTTCATTGGTTTATGTTTTAATGAAATTGTAACAAGATTGATTTATTGCTACTCTTTATTTCATTTCGAATTTACCGTTGCTGTGGTTGTTGCACTTTTGCCATAGTGAACTGGACATGTTGTCCTCATATATTTGTTCGTTATTTTCCTTTTTATTCGTTTCGCATCCTTTCTTTGTTTGCCATACGGAGAATAATTGAAAACGAAATTTTAATTGCTCCAATAGCAAATATGTGTTATTATTTATTGATGGTCGAGTGACGACAATAAAAAAATGAGCCAAAAACAAAAACCATTTTATAACTGAGATAGTACAAAAGTGTCATCATGGCATACATTCATTGGCAACCTCATGACAATGACATATTTTCTGATAATATTATAGTCCTTTTACAATTCAGGATACTGATTCGAATATTGTGGAGAACGACAAGCAGGGCATGAGAATCAACAAAGTAGGCACACCAAATTCAGCCAAAGCTTCATATATAAATATTATGTGCCATTATGCCTCTCTGTGTCCTTCTACAGGAATTGAAGTAGTGGAATTATCTGCTTTGCCTGTTCTGAAGTCACAGTGAGGTTGTCTAATCAGTTCAAATAAAATAGGCTATAGTCTCAAACACCAGTTTCTTGAAAAGATCTTACATGCATTGAATGAAAATCTGGTCCCGCAATAGTTTTTCTTTTCCATTCATTTTATTCTTTATTGGATCTTTCTTTCGAAATTTACAATAAGTATTCAAATCTTAATCCTATCTTAAACTAAAGTATCCTACCATAGCCGGATCTTGTTTTTGGCGAGCCGAACTGTTTATCACCGGACCAAGTCTAGCGTGTCCTTTCTTCTTAGCCGTATATGTTGAAGGTTTTGAGCGAGTGGGTTTGAGTGGGAGGACAACTTCGATATATATGACCTGTTTAATTTTCTTATTTCCTCGGAAATATAAGGAATGTTTAAATCCTTGTTTATGTTATCATTCCTAATATACCATGGGGCACCACAAATTTGGCGCAGTAGTCTTCATTGTCTTCTCTGTAGCTTATTTATGTTAGAAGCCGATGCCGTTCCCTTACAATTGGATGCCGTATGTCCACATTGGCTTCAATATGGTTTTGTAGATGGTGATTTTATTTTCCAAACTAAGAGTAAACTGGGAGCCAATAAGCCAGTATTTTTAATTTCAATTGTATGATTTTTGAGTCAATGTGATTTTTCCTGGTGAGATGTCGGTCAAGGTGAATACCCAAATATTTGACATGGTTATGAACGGGTGTGGTACTACCGTGAATAGTGAAGGCTGGGCAATTGTTCTGTCTAAGAGAGAATGTAACCTGTACATTCTTAGTGGCATTTACTTTTATC
>JAHXMU010026364.1:0-17077 GCA_019455685.1 Philornis downsi
CCAGATAACTTTTGTCACACACCAAATTCCACTGAAATATAAAAGTTTCAATTACAATTTCATTTAAGTCTTCATAACATAGTATAAAATAATTATATAAACGGTTCCTATCAGTTTAATGGAGTGTTAAAGTGGAGAGACTCTTAACAAATCTAAACTCACTCTTATTGTTGACTGAATTTGTGTCGTAGGTAATACAAAACTTGCACTATCTTTGATTATTCACTTTCTAAGCTGAACTTGTCTTGCTGAACTCAACACAAACCCTGGCTCAGCATTTCAGCCTTTACTTTATGTGGGTGCCGGGCCACAGGGACATGCTAAGGAACTGCAGAGCAGACGAGCTGGCAAGCCTAGGAACAATTTTACGGACTCCAGTCGAGTTGGAGTTGCTCTATCTCACACTTGCAAGCACATACTGCGAGATAGAGCATATTTAACAGCAAATGGTAGGTGTGGGTCTGTCCGAGGCTGTAATCAATCCAAACGGATCACCTTATCAATCAACGCCTCACTTAGAGACCCGATTCCTCATTGCCTATATCCTTCATGCATTGAGATTGAAAATGACTTGTAGGGATGAAGGGGAAAAGGAGTCCATAGAACATCTTCTCTGCAATTGCCCCGCTCTGGCGAACAGGCGGGGATCAACACTAGGCTCTTATTTCTTCAGGGACCTAGGAGATCTGGACGATATAGATATTGTCCTACTTAAGAGCTTCTTGAGGCGCTCAGAGTGGTTCAACGGGAAAAACTAGGGACATCCATATCTTTAGTTTCCGTGGTATCACAATGGACTATACAGTCTAAGTTAGTCTGCCTATGCGGACTGCCACATTGACCTAACATAACCTAACCTAAGCTGATCTTCAAAATTATTTCGATCAAAAGTCACGAGATTGTTCAAAATGGAAACCGGTTTTTTTTTGGCCCGAAATCCAATGACGGCTTTTCAAA
Source organism: Philornis downsi (assembly GCA_019455685.1). Taxonomy (NCBI): domain Eukaryota; kingdom Metazoa; phylum Arthropoda; class Insecta; order Diptera; family Muscidae; genus Philornis; species Philornis downsi. The sequence goes on from JAHXMU010026364.1 coordinate 958, forward strand.
TATTCTATTTTCGAGTCATTGTTTTGTTTTTTGATGCTTAACCGATTTTTGAAAAGTTATATAAATGTATTAAGATCGGCTTGTGTTAGGCAAACTATAATCCAAAACTCAGGAAAATAATCGAAAATTAATAGCTAATCGATGACTACAACAAAAACGAGAAATTGAAAAAAGTGAGAAATCTTCCGAACTTTCCCAACTTTAAGGCTAAATTTTAAAGACTAAGTGCTATATTCACAATAACTTATTGAAAGTTCGAGGAACGTTTTTACTATGGCAATTTCATTTATGAATTCTAAAAAAATGTTGATGAATACTATCACAAAATAATAAGAAATTAAACATAAGGATTGATCTAATGTTTTTAGATTACCGGTACTATTTCTAGTTAGACAGACATCTCAAACGTCTTTTAGAGATTATTATTAGTAAAAGTACATTCAGCGCCAACCTAATTCGGAAACTAGATTCAAATGGTAAACTATTACCAGCAAGGATTTTCCGTTTTGAAAGCATGCTAATTTTTTTTTTTTTTTTTTTTGCATTGATCTCGGAACAAAGAACTTCGGGAAATTTTAATAAATCTTAATTGCCGATATAGCGACATTTCCACAGATCAGCGTGATGAAAAAATATTTCGCCTTAGTGCGGATAGTGTTTATACGTCGCTTGTGGGCCTAAACTGCGAAACGAGGTGTTTAAATCTCTTGCCTACAAAAAAATCTACACCCGAATTCATGCCTTTCTGCGTGGCAACTGCAGCAGATATAACAGTTTTTACGCAGAGTGCTTCTTTGTTCCGCCTATCGCAAATCCTGGAGAACGGTGATGTAGATTTTATATTTATCAAGGGCATTCGATCGAAAAGAGTCATTTTCTCTGTAAAGAGTGCGGACATTCCAGATACGAGTACATGCCCTTAAATTATTATCCTTATGACGTTTGCGGGCGTTATCAACATTTGGAGATCCGTTTCTTAATTTTCTTTCGTGTTTTTATGATAATTTTAAATTAAGATGGGTGTTTTTAGACTGGTATGAATTGAGTTCCAGTAACAGATGTTATCTACTGATATCATTAGCACACCATTTAGGTTTTTCACCTAGTCACCTTCTCACTTTAGCTTCCATCAGACGGATGTTTGATGGCATTATAAGAGAATAATTGACCGAATGTCGAAAATCGTGAACTGCTCGGGAAATTCGGCAAAGAGTCCTGGTTACTACCAATTGAGTAACAGTCAAACAGGCATTATTAGACATTACCCCATTCCCCATATTAGCAATGCCAGAATAAAATCGGTTTAAGCGGCTTCTTTGTTAGTCAATATTTTGAACTTTTCCCCCAGGTTCGTCACAGCTAGTTTTGTTTGGTCTCAAACAACTGATTCTTCTAATAGAGTTTTTGTTACCAACTTCTGTGACACTCGTCAAGCCTGGCTATCAAATTTGTCATTTTGACTATTTTTCTAGCTAATTGTAACATTTTGACGATTTTACCTTTTAAAATAGTATAAGATGAGAATTTTTATTTTTATAATTTTGCAATCCATTAACAAAAGTTCTACTTTTATGAATAAGCATATATGTACAAAGACCACGCTTGTTTTAATGCATCATAGATTATGAAATTCGACCCCTGTTAGTAACATTTTAAAGTCGCTTAAAATGTTCTAATTGCACCATCACAAAAACACAAGAAGTATTTGGTCCAAAAATGCCCTTCAAAGTTAGTTATCTCTAATTGTTTTAAACTTTACCGGCAAATAGTTTAGGATGTTCAATATAAAATTAGATAGATAAAATATATAGATAAAATTAACTTAACTTTCAAAGAACCATTTGCAATATTCAACAAAATTAGTTTTTTATTTTCAAAGTAAGTTAGTTCACTTAAATGCTATTTGAGTTTGGCAGTGTTGGTACATTAATATTTCTTTGGAAACCAAATGTGGAGGTATTATTGGTAAAATTAAAGATATTTTAAGCCAAATTTAATTTCGGGGTAATACATAACTTCAAAAAAACTTGACAAAAATATAAAAAAAATTTGCAAATTTGAGCAGCCAGGTTTGAAAAACTTTACCCCATTTGAACACATTCGATACATAACCATTTTGACACATACAATATACATAAAATACAAATCAAAACAATAGACGACGGAGATGGTCGGCTTGGAAACCAAAGGAATATTTCGAAATTGAATGACAATTTTAACGAGTTTCACTTACAATTAAGTACGTTTCCTTTTTGTCAATAATATTTGACAGCCAATTTAATATTTTTCTGAAAAACAGAATAATCGTTGATGGTTTCATATAATCATACCAGACATGTTAAGTTGCAATTAGCATTAGCAATTGATGCAATTGGTTTATATTGTCTAATTCATGAAACAATTAGAAATAGTTCAACTAATTCCCATTAGATAATTGACATTTTTATTCTAATTGTAAAACTAATTGCAATTAGTTGCCATTACCAAAAAAAATTGGTTTACTTTTACATACAATTACATATTCAGTTAGCTCGATTTAGAATCAATTATTTTGATATTTTCAAAAACAAAAAAAAAAAAAAACAAAATATTCATAATATGAATTTCACACATATACATATATAATATACATTGTATATATATAACTTATGTACATAATATGTACTACATATATTACATACTAACTGTTTAATAGCTAGAATGACCGGGTATATTCGCTTTCAGCAATACAATCTTTTCAAAAGAAAAGTCCGTCAAGCGACCCCGCCTTGGACTATTAATAATGCCCGCAAAGGAAAATAGTCGCTCCACAGGGGCTGAAGACGTAAGCGCTGTGTTGCAAAACAAAATAATTGATTCTAATTCGAGCTAATTGAATATGTAATTGCATTAGCAGAAGTCAATTAGATTTCTATTTGTAAAAGTAAACCAATTTTTTTGGTAATAGCAACTAATTGCAATTAGTTTTACAATTAGAATAAAAATTTCAATTATCTAATGGGAATTAGTTGAACTAATTCTAATTGTTTAATGAATTAGAGAATTTCACAAAAGAAGGTTAATTAGCAACCATTAGCATTATCTAATCATTATTTAACATTTATGAATCATACATAGTTATTGATAATATAGGTATAGGGTCCATTATCCATTTTTCGTTTCCAAGCAAAGTAAAATATATCAAATATAAAGCTATGATTTTTATTAAGCTTTTATTCCATTATAATGCTTAAACTTTGCCATTGTGTACGAAATATAAAGTCATTTAAATAACCGCCTCTGGATTGGTTGCAGTAATGGCTGACACCTACAGGCCATAATGCGCACCAAACAGTCACTTTTTTCGAATGCAATGGTATTTCCACAATCACTTCTGGGTTCTCCGAGCCTCATATGTGACAATTTTGCTTGTTGGCGTAACCACCGACTGGGAAATGAGCTGAAGAAAATTTTGTTTGATTGAAAGCCCACGTTTGAATTACCACTTTTGTAGTAAGTTTTAACTATTTGTAAGCCTTTTAAACGATCCATATTCGTAAAAGGCAAACTTTTTACTAAATAAATAACACTTCAAATAACAGGTATTCAATAGCTGATAGTCTTTGCAGACCGGCGGTTTTGAAACCACTGAATGGATAACATGAATGATGATGGTTTTTGCTATGTGGTCAAGTCCAATGCGGATGATTTTTCGTGCTAGATCATTTTCATCCATTCGCATTCGCGCTTATCTACATCGGTTTAGGTATACAATTCATGGCTAGTGTGGTGGGAAAATTATCCATTAGTAATGAAGGATTGTATTATCAGGCATAAGAAAGACAGACCAACTTCCAAAACGAAAGAAACGGATATGGAAGAATCGGGAGAGGAGTCTAGAGGTAAAGCTTGTAAATCACTTCTATAAGTAGCTAGTCACGGACGCCAACATAACAGCAGTATCAATTCCATAAGTCTATAATTCTGAATGGAAACACTAGTGAAGAAAGCACACCAATTATCAGCGATGGTATAGAACACATGGGTGAATTGATCATTTGTATAGGAACTACCAGAAGGGGTGTAGAGAACTGTTCGATTTTTCAGATTTTACTAAGAATTATAAATCAAAACAGTGGGCAAAAATTTAGGTCGATAGTCTACTTATTATGAGTTACAGGTAACAAATTTAATTTCAGGAAAATCGGTCAATATATATGAGAGGTATCAGAAGAGTATCTCATTTATAATTCCCGCTTACAATTTAAAAAATATTAAGTTGTGCCAAAAATTTAGCAAATTATATACAAATTTACGGCAATTGATGTGTCTACAAGCCAATCAGCCGACCAAACAGGCGAATATCTCTCAATCGCAGCGGTATCTCGGCGATAACTTGACGATTGATAGTTTTGAAATGCTCCAACGTCTGGGGATTATCCGCGTAAACACGGTCTTTGACGTGGCCTCACAAAAAGTCTAACGGTGCAAATCCAAATGTAAAAAATGCCGTAAGATAGACTCAATTGCTGAGAACGCAGTGGAATCAACAAATTTGGATTATTCGCCACGCTTTCACTAACAGAAACGATATTTTTGGCAGTACGTACAATACGATAATGCGCAGGCCTGACCACATATGCAACGCTTCCAGCCTCTTCAAATTTCTTTATAATCTTGCCAATTCGTAGCACAGCAGGTCGATTATGACGACCATAATCATCCCATAGTGCACGAAAAGTGTCCACGTTTGAATTGCCACTTTTGCAGTAAGTTTTAACTATTTTTATGCGTTTTTCGGTTGTTAAACGATCCAATTTCGTAATTGGCAAACCTTTCACTAAATAAATAACACTTTAGATGACAGGTATTTAACAGCTGACAGCCTTACCAGACTGGCGGCTTTGAAACCACTAAAGAGATAAGCCTTCTATCCATCTTCATGCATAGTGCAAAATGCTGGGTTATTATACAGGCAGATGCATTTGTTCTATGAGATGAAAATACTCCGTAAAATGTATATAAAGACTCTTCCAAATGCTTTGAGCCGATGTTGAAATGGTATGAAACAAGCTGTGGTGTATAACAAGCTGTGTTAGATTATTTTTTTACTTGAAACGTCAATGGCAGGCATCAGAGAGTTTCAACAACTCTGTTGCATTGATCCAGCTACATTTGAGCGATGATTTGAGGTATGTTGACTTTTGTGGCATCGGACAATTGCGGCTTAGCGGCATAAATCCGCTACTTCAGAAACCCCACAAGAAAAAGTATAGCGGGATCAAATCGCTCGATCTTAGTGGGAGTACAGACCCAAGTCGCGACGTAAAATTTGGCAAATTAAAGTCTGCGAAATTCAGATTTCCTGTGCATAGCGAAGTAGCAGCTTCTTAGAATTGTTCTGCATATTTTCATGGATAGCGGACATGTTTTTGGCTGATTATTTACCGAACCAGTATTCTCGAATTTGGGTTGCACCAACGAACACTCATTTCGATAAAAAAAAATATTTTATCATTTGCACGTGCTGCAATTATGTGATGGTTTGAAACCAGTGATTAAAAAAAACAACAGATTTAAAGAAGCCGTGAAGACAACATGACCGCTTCAGATTAGCAAAATCGACTCGTCATGTTGTGCAGTTGGACCAAAACATTCCAGCACGAAAAGTTTTCGATAATAGTTTCGAAGATGATGACAAGAACTCGTTTGGAAGGATCAGACTTTTGGAACACTATGAAAATTTTATCTGATAAATTGGAGAAGTGAGGTTACGCTTTAAAGATAAAAATATTTATTGTAGCTACCATATTTTTAATACATTTGCCAGAAAATTTATTCGCACATTATTAAGGGCAAAATTGAAAAAAATCGCTTATAATTAAATCAAGTTGGTCAATATTTTTTGTAAAGATTTTATGAAGAGTGTACGAGTATACGAGTATGACGTTAATAGTGTAATAAAAAGTATATTCTTATTACTTTTTACAGGTGTAAAAGGAAACAAATTGAAGGAAAGTATTGAGAAAAAGTATCCCATCGCTTTAAAAAAGAAGTTGTTTTGGCATTAATTTAACTGATTTGGGTATTCTTTCTCAGCTAATTTTGTTCCATTCTTTCATAATAACGTTTTTTAACATTTCGATGTTATGTTCGCGAATCTTACACTCTAGTAAATCCTGCAAATGTTTTATAGAGTTTGGTTCCAGTGACTCAAGAGGGGAATTTAATCGATGTTTAGCGCATGCTTAGGATCATTATTCTGTTGGAACCAAAAGTATTTTTCCAGATTCAGTTATTTTGCATTTTGATGTAAACACTTATTTTCCCACCCCTTTAGCTGACATCAACCCCATATCATAATACCACCTCCGCTGTGTTTCACCGTCGAAACAAAATTTTCTTTATTCCTCCATTCTTCCGCTAAACTATTTTCCCCCCTTTTATGCCAAAGATGTAAAACTTGCCTTTGTCGGAAAGGCAGACCCTTTCCCAGAATGTTGGAGTCATTTTCATGTATTCGTTGTTAAAATCTATTTGTCGGTTGATTTCAAATATGTACGGCTTTCTACGCGGCTATGGAAGTTTATATTTTCAAATATTTATCGCGCAGTATCTTCATGGATGTCTCTGCTGAAAGATGCTCTTAGATTTTCGCTGATTTTAAAAACCGTTATTCTGGAATTTTCTTTTACTGATGCAAAAATATTGTTCGCTTCTCGCATTTGGTCGGCCTAGATGGAGAGCCAGCGCTTGGTTTAGACAAAATACAGAGTGGCGCAATAGAACGTGCATATATAAAAAATAGATTAAAAAATAAATACAAAAGGTATGGTTAAAATAAACCTAAGGCATTGTACAGTAATAAGTGGAGTTTATTTTTTGAAAATAACATCATCTAAATGGTGACCCTCTCTACGACGGCACTCCTCTAACAGCAAACGAAAATTATTGAAAACTTTCTTCAGTAATACTGGTGTAATGGCTGCCATTTCACCACGGATATTCTCCTTGAGCTGAACGATGTTTCTTGGATTATTACTGTACACTTTGTGTTTGAGGTATCCCCATAAAAAAAAGTCAAGAGGCGTCAAGTCTGGACTACGTGGGGGCCATGGGATATCACCTCTTTTCGGAATCAGTCTGCCAGGGAACATCTGCTTCACCACCGCCATGGAGTCATTTGATGTGTGACAGGTAGCTCCATCTTTTTGGAACCAAGTTCTGGAATTCACTACACTTGAACTTTCAATTTCTGGAGCCAAGAATCCGTCCAACATCTCAACATAGCGTTCCGTATTAACCGTGACGTTTCGGCCCCGCGCATTTTCGAAGAAAAAATTACCAATTATTCGTCTGCCAGAGATTGCTGTCCATACTGTCACTTTAGGACTATGCAATGGTTTCTGGTGTTTGATTTTGGGATTTTCACTGCTCCAGTAACGACAATTTTGACGGTTTACGAACCCATTCATAAGGAAATGAGCCTCGTCAGAGAAAAGGATATTGTCAAAATTGGAAAATCGATTAAGCATTTCATTAGCAAATGCGAGCCTTGCTATGAAGTCAGACTCTTTCAATTCTTGTGTTAATTGCAGCTTAAATAGATACAGTTTAAGATCTAATGTTGGAATTCTTTGCAAACTTCGTCGCGATAATTGTAAGACAGACGATTTCTTGCGAGTCGACATTTATGGATTTCCTCGTATTGACTCCATAACTCTCTCAACATTGTCTTCGGTCCTAGATGTTCTTGGGCGACCATTTGCTTGTGGTTTAAATGTTGAACCGGTCTCTTCAAAACGCTTTACCAATATTTGAATTAAATTAGCACTCGGAGCTTCACTAATTCGCCGTAGTCCATATTCAGCACAATATAGTCGCCTAGTAGCAATATATGAACGAGAGTTCTCGTAAAATGCGCGCACGCAAAATGCGCGACGCTTCCCGTCGAAGTGATTCATAGCGACTAAAACTCCATGAGCCCGCCAACCCAACGATATGGTTTACGATAAAACAAAAAAAAAAAGCAAAAACCCTTTTAATATTTAGGGAAATTTTATTAGAATATATTTACAGAGCTTTCGAGAAGAGGTTAAAAAACGTAATTAATTGTATAAATTTCTTACTTCTGCAAAATATGAAGATTTGCAATTATCTTCTAATTCTTGTGTTAATTCTTGGAATACGATGATGAGCATTGTAGTTATAATTGTTGGTTGTATTGGTTGTATTGGGATTCTCTTGGGTGATTTGTTAAAATGAAATATAACTGCTTGTGTTTTATTGTGATTAATTTTAGTTTTCCACTGCTCAAAGTATTTTTCAGCTGACAGCAATGTTTATTTCATTCTTTTAATTATTGCATCGGAGACTTTCCGCTAGTTATAATGGCAGAGTCGTCGGCATAAAATGCTATTGATTGGTTCTTGTTACCTTTGAAATCGTAAGTAAAAATCGAATAGAGTGTTGGAGATAATATTGATCCTTGTGTACAGAAAATACTCTGTTGTGTAAAAAACTCTTGACAATTTTTTGCAAGTAGATCGGGAAATTAAATTCATTTAACTTGAAGATGATTCCATTAAGCCAAATGGATTCAAACGCTTTTTCAATGTTTAGCAAAATTATTTCCGTACTTTTTCTATCTCGCTTGTCAATATATGTATATACGAGTGTCAATTAATAAACTAATCTGATTTTTAACAGATTTGAGAAAATTTCTTCGGGAGGCCAGTTGACATCTTTGTAATTTTCGTGTGTATCTTTTTCTCTGGCCTATTAAATTAATGATTAAGCGGCATAGTTGTCGTTGCCAAATTTGTAACCTTTCGAAAAGGTATTTTGCCTGCAGCTAATTTCAGTGTACGTTGAAGATTGTTTAAGTGCAGTTCAATATTTCGACAGTTCTTACTATAAACAGGGTATAAAGGAAATTGTGTTAAAAATAGGAAATTATGTTGAAAAATAAAGACATTTTTTCTAAAAATAATTTTAGCAGAGCTTTCATGCAGAGCTTTTTCCTTCATTATGCAGTTTTAAGATAATACTTTTCTTCAACTAATTTCTTTTGTATTAAAACTCATCTCGAACGGAGATCGGAGCAATCTATCACTGAGTGGAATCAATTTAATTCATATCACTGTATTATTGTTTTACTGTTCAATGATATGTTTAATGGGGTTCCCCGAAGTGTACGATAGCGTTTTCTGGTACATAGCGTTGCCACATTGCATTTTCTGCTGTAACAAGATATAGAAAAGCTTACGGCTTGGAAAAATACCAATAATAAAGTCCGACAGATCGATGTTATTAAATTACCAACAAGTTTTTTTTTATTTATTTGGCTATAATTACTTAACTGAACAATGAAGTGTACGGATATGTTTTCAAGCATGTGTATATTAAGTTCATCACTTTAAAGTTAGATAGTTTTGCGTTTTCCTCATAAAATCTTAAATGATGGTTTGTTGTAAATAATATGGCCGAACGAATATAGCCGAATAGCCGAAAATTGATGTGGATAATCATTAACAGAAAATCATATTTCTCATTTAAAATATCTGAAATATTTTTTTCATCAGCTTTTCATGAATAATACATTAATACGTATTTATCTCACGTTAAAAAACGTTGAAAAACTTGCAATTTTTTTTTCCTGAGGCTTGCGCGCAATTTAAGTGAAACTTTTCCTTCCATAAACTTCCGTGTTTTTCATTTGGGTGTTAGGAGCTCTTTAAGAAAATTTCCGCAACTCTTCTCTAGATGCTTTCCATGTAGAGATAAATGGACGCGAAGTTAATGAAAATTTCGTTTGAACTGCATACTAGCCTTTAGAGGGGAAAATTTAGCAATTTAGTTTAGAGTTTAAAATCGTTAGAATATTTCGATCAATTAGTTTGACAGCGAACACACTCGCTTTATAGTCATATGGTTAAGGACCATTTTTCTTTTATCAATATTAAACACGAATGTACTTCGCCGCAGTTTCATGTGCTAGTTGACATTTTCTTTTTTAAAGGTTGGTACAACTAACTCCGCATAAAAAATGGTCTTGAAGTTTGGAGCACAATTTTTCCACCAAACAGTATTATGTTTTTACATGTGAACTTATTTTTGTTGGTTTCCAACACTGAAATTGGAATAATTTAGTTTTTTTGCATCATAATACGTTCGATAATACATTTGTAATAAGAAATAGTAATGTAAAAGGCGAGATTTTACAATTTTGCAAATATATTATCGAACATTACGACGTGAAACATTAGTTGTTTCGATTTAGGTGATAGAAACTAGTATAACAAAAAACCTGGCAACACCGCCAAATTGGTTGCCGAGCAAACAATGTCTTGTGAAATTTTTTTTTGGTGAAAATAAAATAGTACCTAGTTTAAAAAGATAGTGCACAATTTAGATAAAACTCGCTTCTGTAAACTTTTTCCATTTGGTTGTTTGGCAATTGTTTAAGAAAATTTCCGTTGGAGATGCTATTGCAGGAATGTTTATAAAAATGTTTATAGTTTCGGAAAGTGCTTCAAACATTAAAAATACAAAAACCATAATCTTTTCTCACAATTCAAAAAATTTTCCGCAATTCTACACAAGATATTTTTCGCGTAGAGATATTTGTGGACGAGGAGCAAATGAACATTTCATTTGAACTGCATACATATTAGCATTTAGGGGGAATAAATTTAATTTAGAGTTCAATATCATTAGAATATTTGCATCATTTAGTTTGACACCGAACAGATTAGTTTTGTCGTCATGTGGTTAAGGACTACTTTTTATTGAGATCAAACACGAATGTTCATCATCAGTTTCATTTGTTCACATTTTCTTAATACAGGATCACATGTTGCGTCACTCATATTTTTTTTTTTATTTTAATTGCTAAAAATGGGCGACATCACTCTTTCTTTTCTTTATTTATTTATTTATTTTTTTTTTAATTTACTTTTACCTTACCTCTGTTACCACCGTTACCGGATATTGTGATCGATCATAGTGCCAGCCATATTGGCATGGCGTTAAACTTGATCCTTTGGGACTTCCTATGTGCCACACCCTGTCACGCTGTAATTCCAAAGGTGTCCGATATTCCATGTAACGCACTATGTCCGAATAATTTCTTATGTACATTTCACATTCGGCATAATCGCGATCTCTTATGGGTATACTTAAGTTCATCACCAATTCCGTATAATCCTGAACCCATGGTTCCAACTCGGGTGTACGACACCAATGTTTCGGAGTCGCTGCAATGAATAATTGACTAAACTACGTTTAATTTATGCGTGTTAGTTTAGGGTCCACACAGAACTATATCCCCTCACCTATAGGCATGGAAGGCACAAGGCAAGGCGGCTGGCAGGAGCACTGCACATATTATAATTTTTTGATATAACCCAAAGGAACCGACTTCCTTAAGTACTTCATCGAAATCCATGTCTGCTGTTTCACTACCGTTAAACGAATTCACGTCCACGAATCCACAATGCCACACAGCCTCTAGCCGACTAAATTGAATTTTAGTCTCGCTCGAACGAACACATCGACGAGCCAGTACAAAATTTGAATGAAAAAAGATCTTCGACGTTAATTGGACACAAAGGAAACCTGTCCAAGTTATGCTGCTAAGTACATTTTGTCCGACAGCGATTGGCCGACAGAATTTCAATTGGTCATAATTATATTATGGGGGGGTACAAAAGTGTTTAATTAATTGCCCACCACCGACTTTGAAGGTCTCCACCACTTTGGGCACAATGGGTGGTGGTAAGTAATAAACGTGATCATACGCTGTTCATCATTTCTAGTAGAAAATTTTGATTTTTTTATTTGATTTGAGTTCATGTGAATATTTCTAAAAATATAAAAAGCAAGCACATACTTATGACAATAGTACGTTGCTTTAGAGGTTTTGTATTAGATTTTTTGCTTTGTTATCAAAATAATTGTGATCCGCAATGTTTAGGTCGAAGCTAAAAAAAAGTTTACATTGAAAATGTAGAGAAAATGTCAATTAGATTATCCTAGCTGTTAATAAAATAAAATTATGCCAAATAAAATTATGTTTGTTTGTTGGCGCTTGTAAATAATGGAACGAAAGTCATTACAGAAAAGTAACAAATAAAAGTTTTGTTCAAAATAGATTTCACGTATTATTCAAATGCTTAATTAGGACTAGATTTGGAACTCTGGACGCGTAGAGCGGAAAATGCAAATGCTGTAGATAAAAATTGAAAAATAGATAGACTAATATGAGACCAAAGTTTCTTACATAGTGAATTTTGATTTGTGACAGCATTTAAAGGTACGAGAGCAACCAAAACCAAAACTAGCCGACCTGACCTACATATAAATGGTGCCAGTAGTTTAAAAAAAAATAATTTTGGTGAAAAGTGGCAAACTTATAAAACATGTTTTAAGTTTGAAAGCGCCACGTTGTTTGGTGTTTTTATTTGAGCCATCAAATGTAAACGATAGCAGTGAATCTGTAAACATGGAAAAAATTGGTCATCGTTATGTTATTCAATATTTCAATTGGAAAGGTCTTAGTCCAACCAATATTAAAGAGCTGAATTCTACTCTGGGGGAGCCTGCTTCTTCATTTACGGGTGTAAAATATTGGATAGCAGAGTTTAAACGAGGCCGTACGAGCTGTCAAGACGTACAGCGTAGTGGTCAACCAATTGAGGTATCCACGCAAGAAAGTTCACAAAATGGTATTGGATGATCGTCGTTTGAAGGTGCACAAAAATTATTATTATAATACATAATTTCCGTTGTGCCTAAAAGCTTATATAATGTTTAATTTTTGTTTTTTTTTTTTTGAATATGTTAGTTTTATGAAGTCGTCATACGACGCCAGAAAGTTCGATAAAAATCAAATCCAATCTTCCCACTTAAAACAGTAACTGGATAGAAATTCGGTCAATACTATAGCGTTACTAAAATTTTATAAAATATGAACCTATTCGTTGATCCCTATATCGTTTTTTTAAGGTATGAAAAAATTCTCATATTCATATCTTTAATAATAATTGAAAGATATGGTCGTTTAAATCGTTGTAGCATGTCTCTTTTAATATGTTATAAATCAACTTCGTAATTCATTCATCACATAAATTTGTATGGCGATCCTTGCTTTGCCTTTGCCATTGTAACGTTTTAAAAAAAATCCTTGGTACCGACTTAGTTTTTCTTTCTCTATCCCTTGTGTAGGTATTAAATCTCATTCTCACATCTCATATAGTTAATGACATCAGTGGTCATAAGGAAAAATGTCTTAAGTGGAGTAAGAATGAAGTCGAGTTTATTCTGTATTATTGTTGAGACTTATAAGGCTGTCTCAACAAGAACGCAAGATATAAATGATTTCTCCAATGACCTCCAATGATTTCTCCAGCCCAAAATCCACACCACACAGTGACACGTTGAAGATGCGTTTGCTTTTCGCAACAATTCTCCCTATTGACGAAGCCATCAAGATGGAAATGGGCCTCGTCACTGAAGATGATTTTATCGGCAAAATCAGCATTTTCATGTTGTTTCTCCAATACCCAATTAGCGAACTCTCTTCGCTGTCCATGGTCAGCTGGCTTCAGTTCTCGAGTCAATCGAGTCAATTGTATGCATGAAGATGCAAATCTTTCGCCAAAATTCGCTGCATAGTGGATTTGGCGACCGCAATTTGCTGAGCTCGGTGTCGAATTGAGGTGAATGGAGTTTGAGCGACATCATCACGTACAGCTGCGACATTTTTGGTCGATCGGCCTAGTTGAAGGCGGGTTGTTGTCTTTACAGTTTTGACAAATTTATCCATTAATCTCTTTACAGTTGACTCTTTTGGAGCATTATTATGACCCCAAATTGATCGCAATTTGCGAATTGTAGCCGCAAAATTTTCACCATTTTGGTAAAACAATTTTACAATAGAATGCGTTGTTTTATTAACCTCGTAAATTCTAGTAGCAAACAATAACAATTGTTCAAATGTCAAACAATGACACTTTGAATGGCGCCAAATTTAAATCTTGTTGGGACACCCCAACAAGGATATATCTGCGTCTTATCCGTAATGCAAAAGTCATTGTAATTCACGATTTATAGAACTTTTTCAAAAGAGCGGTTTTTGAAAAAAATACGTAATATACCTAAACATTGATATAAGCGAGAATATGTGTTTTGTTGTTACTATTTTCACTATATATTTTTACTACATTTTGCTATATACTATTTTTTCTCTAATTGCGATTTCAAAATTATGTACATCGCGAAAATAATAACACATTTTCATAATAGCTATTTTGTGAAAAACACTTAATATTTCAAAACAACAAATTGGTAGTTAAGTCGTTTTTCCTGTATACACAGACATATGACCGTTAAAAATGTTATATTGTATGGGCGTGGCACCGCCTTTTCCAATAACGACCTATTTTATTTATAAAATGCTATTAAGTTTTGATGGCTGCTGTAACAGATATCAGAAAGAAGCGTGGCGTAGCCAGCGTTTTGCTCGAACATATTTCCCTCTTCGCTAGCGGCATACGTGGTGGCGCGCGAATCATGCTACTATCAATTTTCAACTATCAATGGGGATCTTAAATAACGATGTTGAAAGAATTTTTTTTTTAACCAAAACTGCGCCGAAAACGTATCCATTTCAACAGCATTTGTTTTGTTTCCAGCAAAATGAAGCAACTGCACACATAGCCAGACAAGTTATGGCGGAGCTTCGACGAAAATTTCCAAATAAATTAATATCCCGAAACTCCGCTAGCCTCCACTAGACTTTTTCTATAGAATTATGTCAAACAAGAGGTGTACAGAAAGAAACCAAAAAAAGTAGGTAGGATAATTGTTTATGCTTTGTGTATGCTGATGATGTTCTGCTGCTTTTCAATGGAAGTTACCACAATAATGACGTTATTTAAGCAAAAATTGAGGATGTATTCCAATGTCTCTCTGTGTGGATGTCCTCAAATAACACAAAAGCAATGTTGTTTGCTTCCCATCCATGTGAATTAAATTTGTCTTACAATGGGGTAGCTATTGAATTTGTGCGCAATATCGAATGTTTGGGCGTTATAATTGATGATAAGCTCTCATTTGATTTGCGTACTGATAGAGTAGTTTCGCGCTTGAATATGACCCTTCGCCGGTTATATAATTCCGATCTAATAATTCCGCTTCATGTTGAACGAAAACTAGTACATGGTTTAATAATGTCGCATATAAGTACATATATATACGAAACCATGGAATTTGACTGAATTAAAGTAGTTCAGTCCACTAAAACTATAATTGAGGCGATTCCACAATGAATAATTTTACGATCTTGTGCGCGAATGATCACGGAGGTTATTTACGGTCTATCATCTCCAAAACCAATTAGTTATATAAAATAAAGTTGAATTTTCTGTACAATAAAAAAAAAACGAAACGAATAAATAATAATGAAATACACTGATTAAAAAAAAATTTGAATTTCTTATTGGATTGCAATTGATGCGCCAGCAACTCTGTATATATCAAATGTCATCTCTCATTTGAGGAGTCCTTGCCATGCCCTTTATCAAATCAAAACCTAATATAGCCTATATTTCCTTCCTAAGCGACTTAAACGTGTCCTAAAAATTTCAAAAAAATGTCATCAAGAGACACAAACATTCAATTTTATACAAATGTATTGATTAAAGCAACGTTTTCTTTATTTTCAGCAAATTCCTGTATAGAGTCGTCTTTACTTTCGAAACAATTATTGGTCCTCCGCGTGGGATTCTTTACATTTTTGATGACAAGTATCAGATAAAATCTCTAAAATGCTCTAACCGGTTTTTTTGTCATTAAAAAGTTAGAGAAACTCGCTTTCCCATTATCGCACCACGATTCCTTTTTAATGGAAGACGTTTTTTCACTTTTTATAAAATTTCTTTAAACAATATCTTGGAAAGAATTTAGGGATATTGCTGCTAAAAAAAGGGTTTCCATAATCAAATTAGCGGATTACTAATAATTAAATACTAGATTCTATGAAATTCCTTTTAGCATTTCATCAGAGTTTTCGGCAGTCCCAGGAAAAATTTCTACACATGGAGAGGAAATATTTCATATAAATTCGCCTTTTCATTTA
>JAHXMU010026365.1:20100-76414 GCA_019455685.1 Philornis downsi
GTCGAAAATACATTTGAAATCTGCAACAGTAGAAATTTGATCACGGGTATAAACCCGACCAAATATCACTTTTTGGCCTTTGTATTATTACTTTGGATAAAGCTTAGTGTAGAAATTCTGACGGTGTTTGTTGACAAAGAAAAATTGGATTAACTCGCCGTTGTAAGATGTTCATTTTAAATGGCTTGTAAAACGGCTTGTTTCTGTATGTTTTAAAGTCAGTGCTCTCCGAACTCGACGATGATGTCAAGATTTATAACTAGAAAATAAAAACATTTTGGGAAAACTGTTTCCAGTACAAACATTACCATATGACAGAGTTTCTAAAACTCAACAACATTAACTATTAAATAATTTCCAATTCGCATCACAGTATAAAATTGTGAGAAAATTGAAAAATCTTATGTCGCAATACTTCCACAATTTCTAAAATTAATTTAGTTTTTGAACAGAGTGTCAACGTCAATGTAAATGTATGCACGCGTAGAAGTTTTCGATATGTTTGCCTTCTTATTTCGCTTGTCTGTGATATGAAGTAAAATTTAATATATATATATATATATAGTATTTACAAATATTGCGCAGATTTGGTACACTTGTTTTTTTTTTTCATTTACATTGATTGATAACTTTTAGTCACGAAAACAATGAGTCCAAATGTTGATACATCGTTCTAGCTAAGATAGAAAGTTAGGCGGAAAATTTCTTAACTTCACATACAAACTGAAATTTGTGTACCACTAATGTACTAAATAAAAAAGAAAAATTACCATAAAGCCGGTCTGCTGCTTGGCTAAACGGGCCTCATGACTTAGCACGACTTAAAACGTTTAAAACGAATTTTGTTTAGTGAACACTTTTTTAGTCTCGCTCAACAAATTTAGATACAATTTCTTACGTCTATAAAACTGTGTGTGGCTGTGAAACTCCATATAAAAAACGGTCCTGAAATTTGAATCTACATTTTTCCACCAGACCGTACTATATTTTTTCGCAAGGACATTTTTTTTGCATTCACATTATCGATGTGAAAACATGTATGATGTTAAACCATAACTTTTCCCATTTCAGTATTGGACACCTATACAAAAAAAAGTTGGCAATGTCGTTTATTCACGAACAAACCATGTTTCGCGGAATTTTGTTCCTCTAGTATCTATCGTAGCTTACTGAACAGCATAAAGCATCTTGGATGAAATACTTTCACACGGACTCTAGCATTAAAGCAACAACTATTTAAATCAAAATAAAAAGCCGAAAGGAAATAAAAACGCCTAGAAACCACTTCTTAGGTTTCAATCAGATAATGGCGAACTTAAAGAATTCAAGCTTCAAGAACTTCGGTGTTAAAAAAGAACAAATCGGTACTAAAGGATATGCCCATGTTGGTTTGTTGTCATTCAGTCAACATTTAAACATACGTGAGTTATAATTTTTCTGAAACTTTGGCGTTGAAGTTCAGCTTACATTGGGGTATTCGGTGGCCAGGCCAATATTATATGTAGTATTTTAACATCACGCGATCCTGGTTTTTAGTATGACAAATTTTTGTTGGTTTTCTATACAAAATTCTGATTTTTTCTCTATTCGAAAACTTAGCAAAATAACTAACAATTTTAAAATAAAAAGTGATATTTTAATCGTAATTTTTTTTAAAAATCGAATAAAACACTCAAATTTTCATCATATATTGACATTTTTTATTGGAATCGATAAATTGGTCTTTGCCATTTAATTCTTAAAGATAATTTCATGTAAATGTTGTCCGCGCCTCCGTCTCAAAATGTGCATTCGGAAGGTCCAATTTTTCGTAACTTTTTCGAGCATTTCGGCCTGTATTCCACGAATAACGCGTGTTATGTTATCCTGTAAGGCTTCAATAGTGTTCGGCTTGTCCACATAGACTAACGACTTGACATAATCCCACAAGAAATAATCAAGAGGCGTTAATTCGCAAGATCTTGGAGGCCAACTCACAGGGTCAAATCGAGAGATAAGCTGCTCACCAAATTCATACCTTCAAAATATCCATTGTTTTACGAACAGTGTGGCATGTTGCGCCGTCTGATGAAACCACATGTGAACCAAATTCAACTCAGCCAATTGGGGCTAAAAAAATCCTTGTGGTAGAGTAGCAGCACATGCCCAATCGCTGAGAACGGCGACGAATTGACATTTCACGATCGTCATTAACACTGGTCGCTACGGCTGCAATATTTTCTTCGATACGCACTCTACACATGCGAGTCGATAGTTTTATGTCCAACAAAGTAAATTTGGTGTGAAATTTGCAGATAACAGCAGGAATTGTTGATTCAGCAGGTCGATTATGACGACCATAAAATGGTCGTATCAAACGATGTACATTTGTCTTAGAGCACAAATTTTGATAATAAATTTCAGCGATTTGCAGTCATTGCTCGTTTGTTAGTCTTTCCATGATGAAACGGCAAAGTATACTGTATACTTTTCACTTTGACAGATGACGTTTGGACGCCATTACCACCCAGTGCTGCCAACCTGAAAAACTTAACTCTTAAAAAATCACTCTATACATTGGAAATACGATGAAATTAACGAACTTCGCTTACGACGAATTAAAATGTCTGATCACTTTGGATATGTTATAATCCTTTCCGATTGTGTTACATTTTTATTACACAGAGTGTCTCGTTAATGAGCTAACGATTTCCGATCCGCAAACTTTAATCGCATCTTTACACTGTATGTGTGCCTACTTTTTTACTTAACTGAGTGTATAATACGTTGTCTAATCTCTCTCTCTCTCTCACTGACACTCTATTTCTCTTTTCGCTTTGAACAGAAATATACAAAACAAAATGTTCAAACAAAAACAGAAATGAAAAAACAATTGCCTTTTTTGTCGCAAAGTGTGGCCGTGCATACTAGACAATTAAGCGACGCACAAAAATAATGAACGCTGACATTCGGCGCTGTGCATCGCCACAATCAGTTGATCGGGATATTCGTTGAATACGTCAAGTTTACAAATTTACAAACGGCGATTTATTTACTAAAAAGAAAACGGTTAATTTATTCGCGAAAGTAAACGCCGACAAATATATTTTTCGAAATTTTGAAATCGAAACTAACGCCTAGCTGGCAAAATGGGGCGTGTCGGTGATGCATTTTGTTGTTGTTTCCGTGGTCCCTCATCTTCTTACGAAATAGCGCCCGAATGTGATGAATTTGTAATATTGAAAACCAAAAGACCAACAAGTGATCTAACTGAAAGTCTAATAGAAACTCCTCATCATCAATCTAGAATAACACAGATTGAAATTGCTGAAACTCGAGATAGAATTTCGAAAGGAATTCATTTAAACTATCGCGATGCTGAGGAAGAACATTTGCTAAATAACAAGTAAGAGGAAACATTCCATATTGGGCTATTTATTAATTGCCAAAAATTATCTCTGTTTGGAAAATGATATTAAACTTTGCTATAAAAACTCAGAACACACCGACGAGTGAGATAGTGAGAACATTTGTAGATTTAATAGTACTGGGCGAAGTTATGAAAATATTTTTGTGTAATTTTAATAAGTTTGATGTTTACAATATCCGATTATAACAGTCTTTCGATATTTTCATTGAAATGTCACTGCTTTTATCGCAACTGCTTTGGTTGGTTTTTATTAGTTGCTATAATTGCGAACGAACGCGTATGTGTAGAAAAATTCCTATTAACGTGGTTGATTTATTTCCACTCAGTGATTGTTTTATTGAATCCTACTAACTTCACGTTGTTTTAGATATGCAACGGCTATTGTGTAGATATGAGAAAGAAAATATGAAATTTTTCAAAATATGTTAATACAATTATCTGTCCATACGAGGGTGGTGTCATAACTGCTTACGTCGAGCAAATAATAACAATTTAAGGAAAGAAAGTATATAAAAATAATAAAGAACCCTCTCGTGCTAGTGGAAAAATTTTCTTATTTGAACTTAAAAAAAACAAATTGGAGTTGCGACTGATTAAATTGAAGAATGATCTAACCAATAAGGGAATGCATCCGATGAAAGCGCAGATCCGATTTGCAGCTGGGACAAATGTTCTTTCACATATTTCTAAACAACCAAAAATTAAATATTAAATTGGAATGACTTATGTGTAGTTAATATTTGCTTCTCCTACTCTCACTATATAAAATTCTTACGATTTGTAATTGCCATATTAATTAGTAAAAGAAGCTAAGCTACTTTCCGCTTAACTAAATATCACTTCAGTTTCTATCTCGGCTAAACGTATCGCTTTTAACAGATACATATATAGTTTTTCATAATTTTTTTTTTATTTCTCTGTGTTGTACTGTTCTTAGTTATTTCCCAAAAATATTTTTTTTTTTTTTTTTCCTTTATTGGATCTTTCTTACGAAATTTACAATATGTATTCAAATCTTAATCCTATCTTAAACTAAAGTATCCTGCCATTGCCGGATCTTGTTTTTGGCGAACAGATCTGTTATCACCGGACCAAGTCTAGCGTGTCCTTTCTTTTTAGCCGTATATGGCCGGGAAAATGCTGAAGGTTTTGAGCGAGTGGGTTTGAGTGGGAGGACAACTTCGATATATATGACCTGCTTAATTTTTTCATTTCCTCGGAAATATAAGGAATGTTTAAATCTTTGTGTATGTTATCATTCCTAACATACCATGGGGCACCACAAATTTGACGCAGTATTCTTGACTGTCTTCTCTGCAGCTTATTTATGTTAGAAGCCGATGCCGTTCCCCACAACTGGATGCCGTATGGCCATATTGGCTTCAATATGGTTTTGTAGATGGTGATTTTATTTTCCAAACTGAGAGTAGACTGGGAGCCAATAAGCCAGTGGAGTTGAGCCATTTTTAATTTCAATTGTATGATTTTTGAGTCAATGTGATTTTTCCAGGTGAGACGTCGGTCAAGGTGAATACCCAAATATTTGACATGGTTATGAACGGGTATGATACTACCGTGAATAGTGAGGGCTGGGCAATTGTTCTGTCTAAGAAAGAATGTAACCTGTACACTCTTAGTGGCATTTACTTTTATCTTCCACTTTTCGAGCCAAGATTCTAATGTGTGTATATGAGACTGCAGTTGTCTAGAAGCCATTAATGGGCAAGTGCTAGTGCTCATGAATGCAGTGTCATCAGCGAAAGTTGAGGTTTGAATTAGGGATTGCACAGGCATGTCAGAGGTGTAGATGGTATATAGTATAGGGCCTAGTATACTGCCCTGAGGAACTCCTGCTGAAACTTTTCTTTGAGTTGAAACAGAGTCTTTCGATTTTACTACAAAAGATCGATCCTTCAGATAGCTCTCCAGGAGCTTATGGGTATTTGCCGGTAGAAAAGAGACTATTTTGTGAATAAGGCCTTCATGCCACACTTTATCAAAGGCTTGGGAGATGTCTATAAAGAGAGCTGAGCAATATTTCCGATCTTCGAAAGTTTTTCTGATCTGGGTTACTATACGGTGTACTTGTTCTGTCGTTCCATGACCCTTGCGAAACCAAACTGGTGCGTGGGTATTACCTGGTTTGCTTCAATATAGGGGTACAATATTTGGAGAAAGATCTTTTCAAACAGTTTAGATAAAATAGAGAGTAAACTTATGGGTCGATAGGATGTAATTTGTGACAGTTCCTTTCCAGGTTTTGGGATCATTATTATTTCAGACAGCTTCCATGATTGAGGAAAGTAACCAATTCGAAGTATAGCATTAAATATAAATAAAACTAATTTGAGGATATTGTGGGGGAGTTCTGAAATCATTTTCGCTGTTATTTTATCGTGTCCAGGAGATTTATTCATTTTCAACGAGAGAACATTTTTCTTTAAGAGAGATAGACTTATTTTCATTGGATTTGTGACCATTGGGCTAATGATCGTCGGATTCACACGAGAGATTGTATCGTTAGGAGTAAATACTTCTTCCAGATGATCAGCAAATTCTTTTACTTTTTCATCACTACTCCTTGCCCAACCTCCATCTTTCGTCCGTATTGGAGACTCCTGTGTTATAGGACGCTGTAGTTGTCTTATGGCCTTGTACAGGCTATAGTTAGTGTTTTGTGTGGCTCCTAGACGAGATAAATAGCGGGCTTCGGAGATTTCTTTTTTTTCATCCAGAGTTGACCTCAGTTTTGACTTGCACTGGTCGAGACGAGCTTTGAGGTAGGGAGATCTGTGCTTTTGCCATCGTCTTCTCAAAAGCACAGATCTCCCTACGTCCCTACGTCCCAAAAATATGTAATTTTTTTTAGAAATTATAATCCTAAAATCCAAGAAGAAGTGCGAAAGAATAATAAATACAGGGTATCCGTCGGGAATGTATACTACTTTGTTTTGCCGCCATTTTGGTAAACATTAGTCTTGACAGTTCATATTTGGCAGTCGTGAAGTAGAGACGTTGTAAATTTATTATGAGTAATATTCGACAAACCAACGTGTTTCAATCGTTAAAACATTTTATAAAATCAATCATCGATTACTGTGACGATGAGAAAGTTACGTGAAATTTTTGAGAGAAACAACGTGCCAACAAGATGCACTATTTATCGTGCAGTGAATGATTTCGAAGAAAGTGGGTCTGTACTTGATAGGGCCAAGCATGGAACACAACGTACAGCAAGATGGGCTGAAAACATTACTGCTGCTCAAGAAAGTGTTCAAAACAATTCATCAACCTCAATTCGACGACGTGCTCAGGAGCTTGGTCTTCAAAGAACAACTTTGGCCATAATTTTGCACAAGGATTTGCATTTGTTTCCATTTAGGATTCAGTTGACACAAGAGCTTCTTCCACAAGACCATTTACGCCGCCGCACATATGCCAATAGGATGTTACAGCTCGTCTATGACAAACCCGATTTTCATGACCCACATTTTCATTTGAATGGATATGTGAATAAAAAGAATAGTCGGTTCTGAGCAATGGAAACCCCCCCAAATTATTTATCGTGATATGATTGAAAACTTTTTAACGCCACAACTGCATGCTTTGCGATTGATTAACATGTAGTATTAACAAGACGGTGCCACATCCCTTACAGCCGGGATTACAATGGAATTACTGCGAGACCTCTTTCCACAAGTTATTTCAAGAAATGGTCGCCTGATGTGACTTCTTCGGACTTCTTTTTGTGGGGAAATCTAAAAAGCAAGGTTTATGCAAACAAACCAGAAACGCTTGAGCAACTCAAACAAAATATTTGTGATGAAATTAATGAAATACCGCGTGAAATTTGTGAGAATGTAATGAAAAATGTCTTTTGACATTTGTCGCATTTGTGAGGCTAACAGAGGCGGACATTTGTCTGATATTGTATTCCATACATAATTGCCGGCATTAAATAAAACATTTATCAATATAAAATCCATTCTCTTTCATTTCATCAAAAATTATAAACAAACAAAGTAGCACACCTTCCGGACGGACACCCTGTACGACCCTTTCGGTACTTTGCATAAAGTGATCGGATTAAAACGCATATTTTTAGTTTCATACCTCTCTTTCAATTAGAATAAAATTAGGACAATCTGACAAATATCATGCACTATGTAAAATTAAGTCTCAAATTGAAAATAGGCTCCATTGTCACAACCTTCCGGAAACTTCGGTACAAATTATCTAATTTTCCTCTAAAAATTTAAATAAAAATTTTAAATTTTGTTCACTGTTTTCCTTTGTAATGCTTGAATGTTGCCTTTCGGTATTCTCCTACAAAATTACCAGTTCTAACCACATGCCTTCTAAGCGCATGTTCCAATTAGTTATAACTTTGATTTCATTTTGTAAGTTAAAGTGTATTGAACATAGTGTATGAACATAGGGCATAAAGCAAAATTGGAATTGGAATGTTAATTTGACATATTTCCCAATGTTTTATATTTTGCAAAAAGCTACATTTAACAGCTGTCTAATCTGTTAAATGCAGCTTTTTGCAAAAAAAAAAAAAATATGTAAAGGTCGAAAACAAAAATCGGTTTTGTATTTACTACACAAAAGTCATTTTCGACTTTTACAATTTTTTCTACAAAAAATCGATTAGTCGATTGGTCCAAATCCCATTTATAAAACCTTATTCTTGCTGTTGTCGAGCAATGATATAATGCTGGCACCAGATATATATGTATGTGCTATAGTTTTTCATCAGCTTCGCCGTCTTGCCTTAGATCTCGTTACTATAAAGTGGTTCAATGAGATTGTCTATTAGCAAAGATGCCTTCGTATCGGATGCCAAACTCAACTATAATTTCAAATAATTTCTACTTCTTCCGGCTGTCGATGACAACTTTATAGTCGTACCAAAAAATGTTGTGGATTGATCTATGTTCCTTGAGTAGTTTACGGGATTTGTTGTAGAATGAATATCTAGCAGTCCTCGGTTTACCCCGTCCAAGGCCACGCTGGTAATGTTCGCTCAAATTTATATGTAGACTGGGAAGAGCGGGCTTCAGTCATTAGCATGTCATACGCAAAAGGAATGTGTACGTACATTTTTTAACAGAACATGTTGCGCTCCGATTCTAATCACAGGCCATGCTTTTATTTAGTCAAATTGAGTTTAGGAATTTATGCATGCTTATTACCATCTCGTAGTCACATGTCTCGAATAGTTATGCCGGTATTACCCGCTGATTTGCGCCGTCTTTCGGAACTAGCACCTAACACTAGATTTCCATTCTTATCCTTACCTGGAAGAAATATCATGCTATAATCTTTATTTTTGAACATTATTGTTGAATTTTCTGGCTTCGCGTTCATCCCTATAATTTCTTGTAGCTTCAGACATCTTTGGATTTCAGGAAATAAGAAAATATTTCTACGCAATTTCTAAGGCAAATAATATTAAATTCTTTAGGGTTGTTTGGAATGTTCGGTCGGTTAATTCGTTAGTTTACCATACGTCCTTCAAACACTATCAAAACTTCCTCCCACTCCTTCTTTAAACTGTTTACTATTGTTTGATTTTTTTCTCGTTCTAGTCGTGAGTGGCTATAACGTTTTAAAAAAAAAGTTTTAAAAAGTGGAAAAAATTAACGAAAAAGAGCAGTTTAGGCATATTATGCTGTATTATTTCCGAAAAGAAAAAGACGGCTGCTGAAGCCAGCCGAAAAATAAAGTGTGTTTATGAAGAAAACGGACCAAATGAAAAAAATTCCCAGAAACGGTTTAAAAGGCTTTCTACGGGTGGCTTCTCCATAACGGACGCTCTCAGATCAGGACGACTAAAAGATATTCTTTTCGAGGAAGTGAAAGATTTAATTATTGTTAATCCTCGTGCAACAGTTAGGGAAGAAAACGGACCAAATGAAAGAAATTCCCAGAAACGGGTTAAAAGACTTTCTACGGGCGGCTTCTCCATAATGGACGCTCTCAGATCAGAACGACTAGAAGAAATTGTTTCCGAGGAAGTGAAAGAAAGTGGAGTGAAGTGAAGTGAAAGTTATTGTTAATCCCCGTGCAACAGTTAGGGAAATGGCTGAAATAATTAAAAAAAATCAGTCTCAACCGTTCACAGAGTCATAAAAGAGCTCGGATTTGTGAGCTCACTGTTCTCCAGACCACGCCTCGTTCGATTATCACCTATTTCGCGGTCTGAACAACCACTTGAAGGATGTGAATTTCCATAACGACGAGGAAGTGAAAAATCGGATTGAAAGCTTTTTTCAGAAAAACCACGCGAGTTTTATGAGAGAGAAATTAAAAAGCTCCCAGAGAGGTGGGAAAAAGTTATTGAAAAAGGGGGAAGATTACATAATAAATTAAAATAATTATTTTCCTGTACGATATATGCGTTTCAAAATAAAATTCTTTTAAAAACCTAACGAACTTTCAAATATGAACTTGACTTGACTTGAAAGCTCTCTAATGCCTATTAAATTAGGCGTGTTAAAACCCATCACTTTTAGGTGCTCCCACTACTAATTTTAATGAAGCAACATTTTTTAATACCAACGACAATTCATAGCTTTTGCAGGATAGTTAGTCATTAAAAATAAGACTAACTCAACTACTATTGTTTAATAGATTTTATTGAATTTCAATTTTATTTCAACAATACTTTACTCCTCAGAGAAATTATTGTTGGATTTAAAAACAAGAATTGCTGATTAATTATTGCATATTCCTCATATATTTTAGAAAGTTTACATGTTCTACGTCAGTGAATGATTACATGTACAAGGGGATGGCCTGATCAGGCTGTGCCTAGTTTTAAGAAGTTCTACAAAGGTTTAGACCGGTTACTGTATCCATCAGTCAGGCAAGCAGACAGACGGACATCGGTCAATCAACTTAAAAAGTCATAAAACCGATTTGGTGGAAAACATGCTTATAACTTAAACACTTCCTTCTGAGTATTAAATTTTTTCCCGTATGGATTGATATACTCGTATACCTTCATTCTTCCGGCTGAATGTGGTTTTTAGCATTGTGCAGTTCAGGTCGTAGTAGGTACCTTCAAATTGTATTAAAAGACTAAATCATTAAAATATGTACAGGTGTTTCCCAGTTTATAGAATTTCCAATCTTACGAATTCGGGCAAATGATGCCACCACTACGAAATCTATCATTCTCACGCATCATTTCAAAATGACATATTATTCATGGGTTACTATCACATCTAAAATTTTTTGTTTTCCAAATTGAATACTACAAAACATTACTTTGCATACTTTCTTTCAGAAAATGAAACCAATTTGACAAACTTGCCATTATATTCGATGTAAAAAGGTGTGTTATTTTTGCATTTCGGTATAATGGGAAGTAGATTTGCTTTAATATCACCGGCTTATTTTAGTAGTGGCTTAAAAGCTATGCAAAAAGTGTGCATATTTTCTTCACGAATTATCATATTTTGTAATATGACTTTATTTCTAAATTACCGCTTTATCTTTATATACAACGTCATGACTAAACTTCTGCACAACTACGTGCAATCATTTCTTATTTACATTTTTATCAACGATGTCTTAACACAGAATAATGCAGCAATTTCGAGACATTTGTGCAACAAAAGCGGCGGCATAACGAAAAGGCCTGTTTTTATGTTTACATTTTAAGTCAAAATGTCTATTTAAAATCAATAAAATACTTGTACCAACAACTGTTTCTAAAATGTTAGACTAGTTTCCAATTTAAATTACTTGTACATAACGAATCTTAGGACTTTTTTTTTTTTTCAAACTTAGTATCAATGTGTCAGATATCTGTGCCAAGCGCCACATTATAAACGTCATTTGTGTTTGAGTTTGTACGAAGCATAATATGATTTTGGCGATTTCCGCTGCGAAAACGTCTAAAACGTTACAGAAGGCCTTCGACAAATTCTGTCTACCAAGACGCATTATCACGTTATCATGATCCAGAGACAACTGACCCATAGAGTAAATATCGTGCCAAAGATGAAGCAAAAAAAAAAGAAAAAAAATCGCACCAAAGTCGCTCAAAAATCAAGATTATGCTGGAAGTTTTTCCGATTATAGTGGTATTGCACATTATGAATTTCATCCGCCGGGTCAAGGTGTTAGCAAGGAATATTATCAGAGTGTTATGGGTGAAGCTATTCGCAAAATGAACATTGTAAATATACAAATTTGATAAATCTAATTTGGCGAAAGACGAACTAAAACTCAACGTCATTATGACTGTCTTGTAACTAATCACCGATACGTTTCAAAAAGTTACCTGTGTTTGAGCCACCCGTTACATAAATAAGTACACAGCTTTAGTTGTCTGCTTTCTAGGAAATGAGAAAGAAAGCAATAATGATTCTGCCACGCTTCTGGTAAACATTTTCATGGCAATTTATAACAGCAGTATATAGGGCGGGTCAAAAGTAAATTTAGAGCGCTAGAGAACGTTTCTCGGGGCCGACCTCGCATTGTGGGTGCGAGAGTTTTACAGAAACTTTGACTATGCGACAACACTGGAAACCCCAAACCGCGAACAATATTAATCAGTTCGTTTGTGATTATTTCAACCTTTCAATTCAAAACTGAGCAAGTAATTTAAAGCTGATCTATGCTCAGTACACTCTGAACAAAAGCCTAAAGCTGCGATGTCGTCTCGAGGAATTGTCAACCCCTACGTAAAGGCAAAAGAAGGCGTACAGTTGCAGTGAATTCAGAGCATTATGTAGAGATGTTTGACGACATCTTGTTGCCTGAGCGGCAAAACTTTCCTGGTTCCAGGAGGACGAAGCAACGCCACACACATCCAATAACTCTCTGCCACGAGTTCGTACAATTTTCGCTGACAAATGTATCTCTAATGAAGGTGACACAAATTAGGCTTTATACAATCCTCATTTAACCCCTATAGACTTTTTTCAGGTTATCTCAAACCCAAAGTTTGCGCCAATAAATCGATTTCCCAGACATACTTGAAAAAATAAATATTAGTCATGAAAAGGCAGCCATCACCTACCAAGCCGTCATATAAAATTTTACTGTTCCCTACATTTAGACTTGAATTTACGTTTAATCGATATAAGGTGTAATAAAAAAATTTTATTATTTTTGTGTAGCATGGAAGGCTTTATGTATCTCTTATAACTAGAATGATCCGATTAGGTCAAGTATACACAGTTTTATTCGACAACTTTGAAAGTAGCCCCACTATGCATCTCTCATAGAAACCCCCGTTCCTATTGGCGAAAAAAAACTGGTATAGTCGATTTTTAAAAGCTTCTCTTGAGGCAAAGACACCAGCAAAACCATTGATCACAGATAGCAGCGGGAGGTAAACACTTGGTGTCAGACCCGGACCTAAGGTGGACGCATCAGAGTCTCTCAACCAAGCTACCGGATCTTCTAAGCTATTGACCGAAGCAGGCCGTTTCTGTTCGATTGTTCCCTTCAGATAGTGTAATACACAGCAAACCCTTCTTGACCATCAACTCATTATTTTGTTGTTATTTTCGACAATTGGAATTCCAGAGTGTGATTTATATTTGACACCAAAATTACCGGAACGGAATCGACAAAACCATAAATGCGCATGATTGGCCGTTACAGTAGCATCAAAACCATAATCTTTATAGAAGAAAAATTGTAAAATATGGCATATTTTTTCTATCTCCTTCTGTGTCCAATACTGAGTCAAGTAATCGCAAAACTGTCGTAAGTACGAACTATTATTTTTCTAGCGCCATCTAGCGCAACTCAAGCGCACTTACATATATCATGCGAATTATATAGGTAGATTACTGAAGCTATCTATTAGAAAATAATGAATTTCTTTGTGCCATACCTCATATAAATATTCTCTTGATATACTTTGTGCCTCACATTATGTTAGGATGAGAGGCTCTCTCTTAAATTATTTATCAGGGACCATCGCAGTTATAACCCTTATTATATCGCTCCGAAAAAGAACTACTATTTTTAATTTTTACAACATCCCTTTGAAAATAACAATTATTTTTTATATTTATTATATTGCTCGGAAAAAAACAATTATTTTTGGTTTATTTTTTTCTGTTCTTCAATAACACTTATTCACGATTTTTAAAATAAAAATCGATAATAAAAATCAGTCAATGAATTTTCAAAATGCACATCAAATATTGAAATCAATCTAAGACTTTGACTTTCTCTGATGAAATATAAAAACCTAAAGATTTTCCTTTCTCGAGACGATAAATAAAGGTCTTCTGCTTTAGTAAGTATACAAATGATTCTAAGTTTATTCCAAATTAACTAAGGAACTATTCCAAGTAACCAGAGATAGGCAACTACGACAAGGATTTGTACTTATGATGTTTCTTATAGCTAATTAGGATAAAAATTATTGTAATCAGTATAGAAATATGGACACCGGGTTATACAAAAATTTCATATTGATACCCTTCCGGTCTGCCCTGTACGACATACCGAAAGGGAACATTGAGCTTGCTTAGAGGGTCAGCGTATAGCTTGAGCACCAACAGCCAATAATTTTAAGAAGGTCAATAGCCTTAATTCTTAGTTTAGCTACTAAGCGATGGATGGAGCACACAATCCAACCGATGGAGTAAACTATGAGTGTGCTTTGGTAATGCCTTTTCTGTACTAAATATGATGTTTCTAGTTCCGAGATAACCCATGGAAAAGTAGTAAATCGTTTCATCAAGTTAACCGAGAATATACATACATATATATACGAGTATATATATGTATATAAAATATTGATTATGAATTGTTTTTTTTTTTTTGAAGATTTTTTTAAATTTAAATTATTAAATGAGTCTTCATTTATTTATTTATTTATTTATTATTTTTTTTTGTGAAAATAAATAAGTAAATAAATAATATTAAATGATTCTTTATTTATTTATTTATTCTTTCTTTTTTTGTTGAAAGTGAAGAAATAAATAAAGACTCATTTAATAATTTAGATTTAAAAAAATCTTCAAAAAACTGTAATCTAAAGAATGAAAAAATTGTATAAATGATTTTTATTATTAAAATAAAAAAGAAAATATATAGATTAGGTCATAATCAGTATTTCGATATTCTTGAAGTATTTCTAACACATTTCTTTCACTATGATTTTTCGAATTCAAAATTCCACCAACAAAATTTCATCCCTATTATTCACGAACAATTTGTTGTGATTGTTGTTACAATTAATTTATGTTATTAATCATATCATTTTCATTTTAATTTCAGTGAAATTGAACAATCATTGGCCGCTGCTATATCCGATCGTGCGACAGATGAGGTTTTGGAAGCCTTAACCCGTTATCGTCGCGGTTTAGGCATTGCTGATTCACCCTCCGTGATGTTGGACGAACCACAGACACCCGATATCGTACGCAGTCGCTCGAGTCATGTAAGTGCACATACGATACACTCCAGTTAATCATTTTCCAAAGGTCAATTCTGAAAGCCACACATATGATCGTGGGGATGTTGATTGACGTTATACATGGTGGCACAGCCAGTCGTCCGTCCACTCAGTTCCCACCCGTATTATTCAGTTTTCTCCTTCCGATGCATTTACAGATACGGAGTACAATTTGTAGTTCTTATTCATAATATTTGATTAGCGTTTGTGTTCTCCTCTGTGTAAAACTCACATTAAATGATTTTCCTTTTCTTTTTTGCTTTCATTACTGTTTATATAAATATCGTTTTTACTAGTGTTGTCACTTTGTTGCTTTTTACGTAAGCGCTAAAACGCGCTTTTCCATTGTTTCAGTTTGTTTTTTGTCGTAGTTTTTCTTCTCTTATCACTTGACATGAGAATGAATGATATAATATTGTTTATCAACATTATGACTTAACAGCAATCGCGAATGTCAAGCTACAAATGAAATATGCAGTGTGGTTTAATTGTAATTTTTTGTTTAGGGATCGGAACTTTACGATTCTAGCATCAGATTAGGTTTAGTTGATTTAGGTTTAACTGGGTCTAACTATAATAAGTCTCTACATGCAAGAACGCTCTGTCAAAAATGTATCGAGAATTGGTTACTAAAGCACAAAATTTATTGAATTACCTTCAATGTACGTTTCTTCCGAAATAATACACTACTTATGCCAACAAATAATCCAATCATCTAAACATTTTGCAAATGCATTATCCAGAAAAAGACTTCAGTTCTCGCCGTACAAAAGTAAGCCAGAACCGAAATCAAGAGTTTTGAATAAAAACAGCGTGTTAATCGAAAAAAGCAATCAACATTACCTTGACTTTCGATTGATTTGAAAGTGGGTTTTTTCGGTTTCGGCTCAGAAAAAAGGGGCCATTCCGAAGCTTGGTGACTGATCCGCATGTCGAACTTATAATTTTAAGTCTCATCACCAGTTACAATATGATTTATAAATGTATGGTCGAAACTGATTCTTTCCATCTTGTTTTCAAGAACCTTGACGCGATTAAATTTTGCAGCAACGGGTTTCATATCTAAATAGTCAAAAAAAAAATGGTATGAATTGATTCTCTCTCTCTTTATCGATACTAAGAGCAAAGCAAATTGTACCACTCATATGCACATTTTCTTGATAAAGTCGTCCCACCGTAAGCCGTCGGTCACATTCTTAGCGATTCAACAAGCGAAATTCCATTGGCAATACCAAATTTGAGGCATACTTTTTGTTCGATATTTTTATTCATTTTAAAAACCGCAAACATAATCGAGATGTGTGTGCGAGATAAAGTGTGCTTATGAAGTAATCTATTCCCGGCGCTTTTTTTGACAGAGTGTAAAATAACCAAATTACAATTCAGCTACATACCACCTCAAAATGAAATTTAACTTATATAAATGATTCACAAAATTTTTGATTTTTTTCCAAACAATTCGTGAGCTTAACTATTTGAAAACTGTTGAATGGAGGTTTCAAATGAAGGTAATGGTTGATATTACAGATCATATTTCATTCAAATGAGCAGATAATGCAATTGTCCTTGATATTGCATGTCAACCAGAAAATGTTAATGGTATTATTAAATAATAAATGAGTTTACTGCTTATACTAGTATATATTTAATGATGTTTTTGTCCCTCTGTCTTATCAAGATACGCCAATAGTAAGACAAAACTTTTTTACGAACAATAAATTACCGCGGACATCTTAAGACAAAATTAATCTAAATAATAATAATACAGCTTAGTTTGTCGCTACTTTGGCGCTGTAAACATGGGGATTCCACATCAATTTAAATGCCACAAAAACCGTGAGCACGTGGAACATCGCAAACAAAAATCACTTCCTATAATATATATTCAGATTAGTAAGAAGATACTGCAGAAATCTTATCAGCTTTGTAAAGGCAAGCACTTGTCATCCTTTTACAAAACAAATGATTTTTGTTCTAAATGTTCCACCTGTTGTTTAAGGAAAATCTGGACATCCGTCCATTACTTTAGGGCTTCTTGGTAAACGAGAGGGCAAACAGCAGTGTTCCGTAAGAATATTCGTAACTCAGTACGTTCCAGTTGGTAACAACTACTGTCCAAGCCTGAACTAATGGATGAGAAGAATTATTTTACTTTTTAAACTGTAATATATAGAAACAGCTGAGAGAGCTAAGATTTAGGCACCTCCATTGGACTCGTTTCATTAATGGAAACATAACCCTTCAAGCTTTTTAATACTACTTTTCAGAATACTACATTGAATAAGCGAAGTTACGTGTGAGATATCGACGAATGAGCTTTGGTTTATTTGAGACCTATTGAAGAACCAATTTTTGATGACTCTGACTCATGGATAGGGCTGAATTTGAGCGATTGTAAGGATTATGTTGATTTCGATGGCACAAGACTTTTGTGTTTATTAGCATAGACCTGCGACGTAAGAAAACCACACAAGAAAAAGTCTAGCGGTGTCAAATCCGTCGATCTTGATTGCTAATGCTATCGCCTCTGTCAAGCACAACCACGCTTTCAAACTGGTGGACATCGTATGGATTTTCATTGCCCCAAATCTGGCATTTTTGCTTGTTGTCAATGATCGCTTTCCTTCAGCTTAGTGGGACTTTGTACGAATGTAGCCCAAACGCCGATGCAAATTCTCCAAATTGTGTTTTGCGAAATTGACTGAACCGGATATGTTTTCAATACGTTCTTCGTTTCATTGACATATGAGTATTGGCTGATTGTTGGCCCTCCAAAGCACCACCTTATAGGCGGTAAAATGGGATAACGCGGGTCTTTGCCCCAAGAGAACACCCACTGCGATAATACAGATTTATCATGTACACGCATTGCTCGCGCTGTAGCTTGAAATGATGATTTTTATGTTCTTTATAGCCCGAAAAAAGCAAAAAAAAAAAACTAGTAGGTTAACAAAAGATGAAATAAAATTTAACCAACCCTATTGTAAATGTAATTAGAATAAAAATTTCTATTAGAAAAACTGAATTATAAATACCTTCGCCCAAAGTCTCGTTAAAAAGCAAGCGTTTAAAATGAAACTACTCTGTGCAAAGCCCGAATACGGATGACAAATATATTCTTTTAAGTTTATAAGTGGGAAGTTATATAAGTATGAGTAGTTGGAAAATTTATCCCGTATTCAAACGTGATGTTATTTTTCACAAAATATTAAGACTGACGTAATTTTGGGCCAAAGGCAATTCTATAAAGAATGTGATCAGTTATCTAATAACGGTCCAAAAGTAGAATATATTGAAAAAAAATAATTAATTATTATTCAAAATATTAGCAGATTCCACTAGGCATTTCGAAAATTATATGGTCCGTTCCAGACAGAGTGTGCCTAACTCTCTCTATTACAAGTTGTGCTGATCGATATTGTGTTAAACAATTTCAATTGAAATTTGCAAAAACCATTAATGGGATAGGATGGAACTTAACAATCCATCAGTTTGAAAAGATTTCACTAGTCTTTTCGATTACTCTACTACTGGAAGTGTTTGTCAGACATATCGAGATGACTGCTGGCCAAAGAAAGGTTTAATAGTTGTATAAGTGTTCGAACACACGATCATATGTACAGTAACTAACGTATTACGGTCGGATCCAATTTTTCAAATAACAAATGAAAAATCTCATTTTCAATTTTCTTAACATTGATTAAAAAATCTCAGCACCATATGGGATTTCTCAGCTACAATTTATGTTTTTACAATATCGAGTATAAATTGTAATTTTCAATGAACAATACTAACAGTTATTTTGTTATCAACAGCCAACAATGTGTATCTCAAGATATTGCACGAGTGTATGAAGCGAAAGATTATAAATCATTGATACCCTTTGCCACGAACAAATAAGCAGTTTCTCTTCTTTAGAAAATAAATATAGAAAGCTTCTATTATCAGTTGAAAATGGTGTACTCATATACGAGTATGTTTAACGTGATGATCAACGTATAGAAAAACTTTCAAGTGGAAAACAAAGATAATCTTCACGTTAATGAATAATTATTTCAAAGAATTGCAGGTATTAATTTGTTTTGCCAAATTGCTATTACATGACATTTTAATGGGCCAGGTTTTCTATATTCTCATACAATTAAGTAAAACAGCTGATTGCACACCAACCACGAAAAAATAATTTTAAAACAGTTATTTTGTTTATATTGAAAAATGTAAGGAGCAGTAAAAGAAATTCATTATTCTCTAATATCACATTGAAGACTTTATTAAGTAAGCATAGGCAGAATAATCTCGTTTAGCTTAATCTTGTTTGTTGAAATTTTTAAGGTAATTCTATTATGCACGCCCTCCTTATGGAAATCCTGGAACCCGATTTTCACAAGCTTCTCTTGAGGCAAATTTTTCACCAGCAAAATCATTCGCCATGGAGAAAAACAGGTGATAATCACTGGATGCCAGTTCAGGTGAAAGCATAAGAACTTCGCAAAAAAGAACCGGTGTTTATGGCGAGTTACGTGTGCGGTGACGTTGCCCTGATGGAAAACAATTCTCTTCTTAGTAGCCAAAATTGGCCGCTTCTGGGCGATTGCTTCTTTTAGATGGATCAATTGTCGACACTACAGATGCGAATTAAGAGTATAGTGGTAGGAGAGCACCTCATCGTAGCTAATTTTCTACCAATTCCACCAAACACACTACAAAACTGTAAAATATGTCTTTATTGGAATGCGAATTTGACGCGTGATCAAACAATACTGAGGCAAGCAATCAGAAAGGAAATTTTAGGCGTAGTTTGAGTAGGAACTTCGACATTATACGACATCTATGGTAAAACAATCGCACTGATACAACGCCAAATTCTTCTTCGGTGGAGACTGGAATAGAAATCAGTATCTATTATACGCCGCCAGTAGAAAATAATTCCAAGCGCTTCGATCCAATTTGTCACACCAAGTTTCGATAGTATATCAAAAGCCTGATTCTTCCAGCGGACTTTGGTCGCCTTCTCCTGCTCCGTCCACCGAGTTCGTTTTCGAAAACTTTCCATGCCGTAGCATTCGGGTCCATCCGCACAACGCAATCTCAACGCGAGATACAGAATATTAAAGCCATCTATTGGAAAAATACTGGATTTCTTTTTATTGCACCTTATATTAAGAATTTTTTTTAATTTTATTGACATATCTTTACTCCCCTGCAAAAAAAAAAGAAATACTTTTAAGAAAATTTGGTGTTTTCTTTGCTTCCAAGTTATTTTGACTCTAAAATATTCAACTGCATAGAAGTTGCTTTACAGAAATTCGAAGCAATAGTACCAAATTTTAACAGCATCTAAGACATAGCTCCAGTGGAAGCAGACGTTTCTATGTACTTCCTAATATACTTATTACAAAAATATGAATCTCAATGACTTGATATTTTAACCATATTCTGAAGAAAAAAAACATTTATTATTTCTAAAATGTAATATGACAAAGATTTGTGGTTCGCTTTTAAATTTACTAAAATAAAGAAGCACATTTGTAACAATCTGATTGGGAAAAAGTACGTACGTTTGTCCGTTTCTATACATTAGTTGTTCCAAATCAAACAACAAATCAGCGTGGAAAAAAATACTTCAACTTGATCAGTCGCCACAAATCTAATCCGCGAAACGACGTTTTAGCTCCTTACATGTTATAAATTCTCATACAAACTCATGCTTTTTCGGCAAGGCAGATATACAGAATGCGCTGACGACGTCCAGTCGGATTGTTCAAAAATTTACTTTAATACGCTCGACATGCGGTAGGTAAAAACAATTTCCATGAAGTGGTCACATATTCTTGAGATGCCTTTATCGTGAGCGTCTCAGCTGCAACCGCCTTGTGATCCAAGTTCGCGTTAGTACCACGGATCATTCCATAAAACTGGAAATATGCCTTCCATCTGTTACCACTTGAGAAACCTGGTTTGTCGTATCGTCTTCAAGAATCTACAACCATATTCAGCGCTGCGCGGTTATTGGTAAGCCGATTCCAAATTTCTGCATACCAATCGCAGTATGTATATGTTATAATTTTTTCATCGGCCTGTTCATCGCATTTTACGGGTATCATTGCCGCCTTAGCCCTCATTGTCATATTTTTTAATGACAACTTTTTTGCGAAGCGTTTTCTGTATTAACGTTAAATTATGGTCCCTACAATATTTGCTGTGGTCTTTTACTTATTTCCAGTATTAAACATATCTATTTCCAGTATTAAACTAATGGCTGGAGGCGATGAGTCACGCTATCAGAGACTTGTGCGCTTACATTAGCTGCTGCCTCTGTGCAAATCACTCGTTGTATATCCCTAACGGATATAAAGTTTACAAATAATAAAAATTTTAGAAATTAAAAAAAAAACAGAGATCTCAATTATTTAACAATAGAAAGTTGGTTAATATGTTTTTATCAGAACTTCTATGCAGAAAGGTTTTTTTTCAAGCCTCTTAAGTTGAGAATTTGTAAGTGTGCAACTAAACTTTAAACAAAAAAATACAATTCGATCGCTAACTAAGAATAAGAACTCACATTTTCACACTCTGCCGCATGTGTAGCATGCAATAATCGATACATTTTCATTTCATTTTCAGGATTCTGATGGCATAATCATGCGACCCGGACGTGTTTCCATTTTGCCCAAATTAGGATTGGAGTCACCCACTGTAAGTGTTGTAGCAAAACCACCACTGTGGTTACAATAAAAAGCAATTCCAAGCCGAAAAAATTCAACATTTTCCACAAAAACCTATCATTCTACATTATTTACATACATACATAAACCTGTTAGAGGAATTACATACTCTCGTTCGTACATTATCATTTACTTAGTCATGATGAAATAAAATTCAAAGAAAAGTCACACACTTAACTAATGCTCCCAAACAAATCTAGCATACACTTAGAGAAACTCCGATTGGAAATTGTAAATTATTATTATACAATACAATGAAAGAAAAATTAAAACGTCAACATTTTTAACGAATGCACTTTAGTCATGTTCTGAGTGTTGTTGAAGTTTTACCATTGTTTTTATTTTGGTTTTCCATTTTATCAAATTATCATTACATTTTATTCCATTTTTTATAATATGTGTCTTCCCCCTTCTCTTTTCACAACGAAACAAAATACAATCAAATATAAAACAAATCAATCATTATCATCCGCTACATATAAATTACGATAAATTTTAACAAAATTTGTTAAATTTCACGAAAAAAAAATGTTTCAAAAAAAAAAAAACCACAGAAATTGGAATATCTCAACCTTGTAAGTAGTTTGTCTTGGTAAAGAAAACATTTAAAAACCATTATTTCCATATGCAAAAACAAAATACAATACATTTACTTACTATTTAACTTTGATTTATGATTATACATTCAATTTATTAACAATACAATGAGGTCGTGATGCATTTATGGTTATGGTATGAAATCAAAATATCATCTGGATAATAGGGAGACATTTGCAAGGTTAATATGTCGAAAGAGGACTTATTACCATCTTGCCAATGATGTTCATCAGGTTGTGTGACTACATTTTCATTCCGACCAGAGGTTTCCAGCCCCCAATATTATACTACATTGTCCCACCATTTGTTTAAGCAAACATCAATATTGAACTTTTGTTAAATGCAATCTATATTTTTATTCCCTATTTGACTGTTGGGAATTTAGAATCTTAAACGGCGATTTTGTCCTTGATATGAAAAAAACAATGTGCTTTTGGAGCATGTAATGTAGGCAAGATATTACGTTTGCTATTAATCTTGGAATTCGCTTGACATCGACCGATATATTCAATATGCTGGAATTCTTCCGAATTAGGCAAGATGGATGTTGTAGTTGCCACTCGTAGAAGGTCTACGGTTATTGTTTTCCTTTATAGGGGCAATAATGACATTATTCCTTTGCATATAATCCGTCATTTAACAACATGATGTGGGGTGATTGTGCAACTCCGGACCATTGGCTGTATCTTCGAACATATCGCCGAAAAATTCGTGTTAGAAGTGTAGGAGATGGCTGGAGTTATATGTAGGGGTAGTTGCGGATGTTAAATATGTATGTCCGTTTTAAAATAATCATCCCCAACTCTGTGGATGTGCAGACTGATGCCCCGCCTCAAGTGACAGCAGTTATTATATCCATGTTATGTTCTCCCTGCCGACCTCCCCACGAGCCCATCAAGGACGAACACTTTTTGACCGTTTGATGGGGTGTGGGAGTCTACTAGAGATTAACTTTCTGTTAACGATGATGAACCCATATACTTTGTCATTAAATTCCTTTTTTTCTTTGTAGTAAATCTCGTTTGAAAACTGGAATATTCTAATTTTTAACACTGTTTACAAAATTAATGGCTTGGTGTCATCCTCTTTTAGGGACAAACTCACTGCTTAGGGAGACTGCAATAATATCTCAGAGTTTTCGAATGCTATCCATCTAATCAGCCATATTTACAATTTTCTTCATTATCATCGCGATAAGTAACATGAAGAAATCGCACGACAGTAATGCGATATTGCATATCTTTACTGCAAACTTCATTTCGCAAAAGAGCTTCTTGATAATACTAAACTCAACCTTGGCTTAAAGACCTCTTTAGCATCTTGTTGTTTATAAGGCAATAAAATCAGTGATTAGACTTTTAAGACCAGTGCTATGCCGGTCATCCAAAAACGATTCAGAACCAGAAAACGACAATAAGTTCGTGGAAATTTGGTTTGACAGGATGCTCTACTACGAAGTTAGCGAAGTTAGAGGCAGCCGCATTAATGAAATCGTGTTTCGTAAACAATGGGAATTTTTATTCTTAAAAAAAAAAACACAGTATACTAAAGGAGATTTGGTCTTTTTCATTTGATTTCATTTTTAATAAATTGTCACTCCTTACTTCTTTGAGAAATCTGGCAAATTTAACTTTTTAAAATCGATTGTAGAAGGAAATAATCCTAAACACAACGAATAGCACTGTTCAGCGGTGGACTTTTTTCACTACATGATGGTTTAAATTGTGTTTTTTTTTATGTCTTCGCATTTTACTCATTACAGTTGAAATATCTAAAAAGTTGAAATATCTAAAAGCATATTGCAATGAAAGCAAATATATATGTATAATATTAGAAATACCAAATCACTGTTATCATTCGACAGAACACGCACTATACAGTTAGCATAACGTTTTATTGATAGTTTTGTTGATGCCTCGCAAAGTTTATAAAATACAGACACCCAGATCAATCTTTCCCTTTGGAGTTGTCAGTGCGGTCTTTTGACACTTTTCACCTGGTTTGGCCAATGGTTTATGACAGTCGTGCCTTTGACAAAGTTCTTTATTTTTTTAAATATTACGTTCTGCCAACACCTTTCCTATCTTTTATACATATAGTATTCTGACATCACTTCATCCATCGATACTTTATCGATAAGGTGGCATCAATTATTTCCATGAATGCATCATTGATATATGTAACTAAATAAATATATACATACCAATCCCCCTATCATCTATACTATGCATTATATATTAAATAAAGTAACGATGAGCGCATAAGCTGCATTGTAGGTTTTGACAAACATTTGGTAGTTGTAAATAGTATAACATTTAATTTTATTCTTTTATTTTTACTTTAGCATAGACTTATAATTTTTGCGCCATAGCATTGTAATCCTGCATACTTTTGTTACGTCTTTACATTTCATGTCAACACCAACCAGTCATGTTAAATGAAATGCATGCATTTTTCATTCAATCAATCAAACAGTATTTCATATATTCATTTTGCAACTTTCTTCGTAAATTTTATACAAATCTATATATATATATATATATATATATATGCACATAACAGTTGTTACATATACTTAGAATTTTTACATTTAATTTTCTATAATAAGGCTACTCCCAATATGCCCACCAAAAGACGTTCTATTGCCCGTAAAGTTCGACCACAGTCTGTGGTGGAGAATCTTAGTTTGGGCCACATACCCGATCTGCTGGAGTCACCATCATCACATCGTTCCAGCTCACAGATTTCACGACGTGATTCGTCAATTAACGGAGATGGCACCTTAACTAGTGATAGCCGTGGAGCACTGGACGATGGCGGGGGCGACGAATGCTGTGATTCGATAACGGAGCTACCCAGTGCTTCTTTCCAACTACAACATCTAGTCAAAGGTCGCCCGAAAAGAGCGAAAACTCGTGCTCCCACACGGCCCTTAGTGGCTGCTGTGGAAAATGGTGCCACTGCTAGAGAAATTGGCGAGGGTTTGGATCAATTCTTTCGGCCAGGCTCGGCGACTCCAACTACTCTGACGCCATTAGTATCGCCCACCTCAGAGGAGTGCAGTTCTCTGTCATTTGTAGACAGTCCCACAATGAGTCGCAATGGCAACGATCAGATGACTTCTGAAGAGACCACACCCATTTTGGAAGAGCGTAGACCTATTAAATTGGATCGTCATTCGCCGTTGCTGAAAGGTGCCGCATGGACTACACGTTCACGATCAACTGACAATTTAGAAAAGTATTCACCTTTAGTTGGTCGCAAATCACCGCTAGTCAAAATGCGAACAGAAGGTAGTGGACCCAGTAATGGCATCAACACCACAGAATCCTCTCTGCCCCCTTCTACAGCGGAACGTTTGTTAAGGTCGTCGACGACACGTGACGATAAAATGCGTTCGCCTAGCACAGATTCCATAAAAGCACATGCAGCCGACTCGAGTATTTTCGCTAAGACTGGCAACGGCATATTGCGCACACCAATAGCATTGCAAAAGCCTCGGCCCTGGTCAGTGGTGGGTAATGAGCCAAAGGTCACACAAGGAACGAATTCGATACATTCTGGTAGTGACTCCAGTAAAACTACACCGGAGAAATTAGACGAAGGTAAAATTTCATGTTTTCATCAGATATACGATTAGTATAATTACGGTCTCATTTAATATTTGTTTCAGAAGCTGAACTGGCAACATTTGGTCAAGGAAATGGCGACTCTATTTTACCGTCAAGTGGTGCGGCAGGTATGTTTTTTCAGTGGGGAAATAAAGCAACAATAATAACTTAAAACGAAACATCCGCTATAACCTTACCGTCGATGTTGGGGTTTCATATCTAGTAAAAATTCAGATTTCGATTGTTCATCCTGAACATTCCATGGAAGAATATTATAACTACTAGCAACGGTTTTGCATTGATTAGAGTAGGGAATAAAACC
The DNA here is from genome assembly GCA_019455685.1 of Philornis downsi. Lineage (NCBI taxonomy): Eukaryota > Metazoa > Arthropoda > Insecta > Diptera > Muscidae > Philornis > Philornis downsi. The sequence continues at coordinate 46,208 of JAHXMU010026365.1, forward strand.
CAAATTTTTATGCCTTACGCCGCATTGTTTTTCTGGGCATTTTGAAATTGTGCTGATGGAGTTAGAGTTGATGTGGCGAAGTCTGTCTGTCTGTCCATAATTATTCAATTTGGATCAATGAACCATATTAAAAATGGACGATATTGGTCCCTGTTTGGACATAAAAAAAATCGCATGCATCCCATTAATGGGTTGTGGTAGAGCTTCTCACATTTAATTAACTACTTTACGAACGTGCGTTTAAGATGTTTTCACTAGACTCTAAGTGTTTGTCTGGCAATCAGTGTTGTCAAATACATATACGAGCGTAATATAAAAATACATATAAAAACATTTCGTGAAAAACAAAGAATTTATTTGGCGCTTGGTAAAAATGTGTAAATATTTGGATAAAAACAGTCTTAATGGTTTGTATTCGATAAAGTGCTTCGAAATGTTGTTTAGTTACTGCCTCTAACGTACGCAAAAAAAGTAATATGCATGGCTAATATTATGTAACAGTGTGCAGTATTATTCTGGGATAATAAACTATTCTTAAAAAATACATGTTATGTAATTTGAGCATAGTAATATGATATGCAATTTCAAAGGAAACCCGTTGATTATTAAAATTACATTTTATCGAACTTATCGAATTTTTTAAGGTTTTATTTTTAAACAACAACGAAAATTTTAAAATTGTCTATTGAATTTTGTATTACGAGTACAATGAATAATTTGACGATCGCTTTCTGAATAATTAGAAGGGATTTGGCCGCTTTTTTGGCTATCGCATAAAAAAGATTGCATGAAATATTTACTGCTCACAAAGTGCAAGCTGTGATGAAAAAGGCAAAGATGGAAAAAATTCTCAGAAATAGTCAGTCCCCTTTTTAACCATTTTGATTTAAAAATCTTTAAAAACGGAACATTGCAGACACGTCAGTCAGTCAAAGAAAGATTTGATTTCTTATGCACGATAGTATTGTGTTCTAACCATCGTGCCAAGGCCGATCCCTTGTTTTAATACCGACCTGAACGTTATGAAACATATTTTGAATTTCAAAGAGCCACGTTGTTCTCAGTGAATTTGTCAACATAGGAAAAATTCGTCACCGTTATGTAATTCAATATCTCCATATGAAAGGTCTCAGTCCAACCAATATTAAAGTCGAGCTGGATTTTACTCTGGGGGAATTTGCTCCTTCGTTTACGACTGTAAAATATTGGGTGGCTGAGTTCAAGCGAGTCCGTATGAGTTGCAGGACGAATACCGTAGTGGTCGAACAATTGAGACATCCATGCCAGACACGGTTAAGAAAATTCACCAAATGGTATTGAATGATCGCCGGCTGAAGGTGCGTAATCTAGTTGAAATGATAGACATTTCAAAAAGTGATATATGTCCTATATTGACCGAATATTTGAAGATGAGAAAGTTGTGCGTAATATGGATGCCGCGCTTTCTTTCAATAGAGCAAAAACCGTGTCGTGTGACTTTTCAACGGAGTTTTTGGCGATGTTTCACCGCAATAAAGCCGAATTTTTGCGTCAATTTATAACCATGGATGAGTCCACCACTTCACATCTGAGACAAAGGAACAGTCAAAGCAGTGGACTGGATTGGAAGAATCGTGTCCAAAGAAGACGAAGACGGTTTCATCTGCAGACAAGGCCATGGCATCTGTTTTTTGTGATGCGAATGGGATTATTTTTAATGATTATCTTCAGAAAGGCAAAACCATCAACGGAGATTATTATGCTAATTTATGATGATGAAACTGTGGAAAAAGGCCACATTTGGTGAAAAATATAGTGTTGTTTCTCAAAGCAATGCCCCACATTACATCCAATATTGCGATGGTAAAAATTAATGAATTAAAGTTCGAACTGCTTCACGTACCTTATTCACCATATATAAAATCACTTTTGAAACCTTATTTTGGCTATATTTAAGTCATAATAATATTTCTTAAAATTTTATTGCCAAAGTGTGATGGGTCGGAACGAACCCCAAACTTAGTCCAATTGTAAGTTTTCAACATTTCTTTTGTCCATTCCAAATTTTTTAGATAATTATCAGATTTGTAGATTATTGGCTTCTATATCAGCTAATTTCAGATGTTTAAAATCAGAGAAACTGACCGCTAATAACAGTTAAAAGAAAAAATATTTAAACTTTTGCCAAGTACCATAAAGTCATATCTTGTCGGGCTGGGTAGTGGATTCAAATTTTGAAATTTTAACTTTGTTTATGCCGCACCTGAATGCTACATTTTGAGACAAAGATTTCCAATTTAAAAAGCGTTTTTTTGCACATTTGAGATATCTTAATATCAAAACAGAAAGGAAAGATGTTAATTAGAGATCTATAACTGACGCAAAAAAAAATCTATTTTTGATTTTTTTTCAAATATATGAAAATTTGATTTTTAAACTTTTTCTATTATATGGAAAATTGATTTTCAGCTTTTCCAAATATGTGAAAAGACGAGTTTTCGAATTTCAAATATTGGAAAGGTAATATTGGTAAAGGTTCTTGCTTTTTTAATAAAGCGCGTTTTAATATACGCGCGTATGTTTAATATACAAATCATTATTTAAATGTGACCATGAAAATTTAACAAAACAAAACAAAATTATTTGATTCGAGACATGTTTATGTACACTTGCACAGAACAAAAACAGAAGATTTTAAATATTCAATTGAAAGCCGGTTTAATAGCTGCACAAGAGTCAGCCTTTCCACTTACAACCGAACTAGTTGCAAAAATACATTGTGACTGTGGAGAGATTAGAATTTGTAACATTGGAAATGGGTTATACTGATCCATCTCTGGTTTTGTTTTGTCTCCACTGCAATTTCTAATTTTGTCAATGTATCAACCTATGTTCTCGTTCGTCGTATTGCTTTATAAATCTTAATGAAAGTTAGAAAATTGTCAACCGCTAACTGCGCCATTTCTTATTTTTCCTATACAAATATTCAGCTTAACTCATATATTCTTAGATTTATACCTTTCTTTCAATTCCATTAAATTCAATTAAATGTCGCACATATCAAGCATTCGATGAAATTACATCTGTCAATGAAAACAGAAATTTGCTCTCAAATTTTCTAATTAAAAATTGAAAATGTAATCATTGTATTACATTACAATAATTGACTATACCTTTTTACAAAAGAATTAATAATAAATGAATATAAATTATAAAAGATCTTTTCACTTTTTTTCACTGCCATTTTTACAAAGTTGGCTCAGATTAATTTACATGCCGTCGTGTGGATATTGCTACAAAATATTATAAAATGATTTCAGCTTATAAACTAGAGAACTACTCCAATTATACATAAATTGCACTGAAACTCCAATTTCTCAGCAAAATAATTGTATTCGTTGTGTTTGAAATCAGTGAAGCCGATTGCAGCATAATCTTAACATAAATAAGGAAGATTGTTGGAAGGTTATTGTTGATTAATAAAATAATCAATAAATAAATTCAAAACCGATCGTATTCTATTGGGTTGTGACAAGTTTCAGAAAAATCACAAGCTGGAAATTTCTCTAGATAATATATTAATTACATAAACCTCTATATAATATTAACATATGTTTTTCATTCTTCATTTAAGGATCTGCCTTGGAAAAGAAGTCTGTAAGAGAACTTGCAGCTGGTCTCAATCGTCTAGGTACGTTCACATATTATTTGTTTCTTTTACAGGAAAATAATCGATTAGTTTTTATGTGTGATTAAATTAGCTTAATGTTGTACAAGTAAAAGTAATTAGTTTCGATGTTTATTATAATTTAAATAGGTAGTCCGAAATGGATAAGCAGGCTAATTAAACTTTTCATAACTTTTTTTTTAAATTTCGTTGTATTTGATATACCAAAAAAAGTGTTGATTATTTCACACGGGAAGATTTCATTGCGATCGAACGCAACTTGCTATACCAAGTCCGAGTGACTTAAATTGTTTTTCTAGTGACGTTAGTCCAAAAATGTGATTTTCCTGAACTAAGAAATTATAAACTACTTACACTAGGTATATGTTCTGATGTTCGTAATTATGAACTTTTGATACACATAGTTACTAGTTAGGAATCTCCTATTTATTAATTTATTAATTCCTGGTTCTGCTGATGATCCTATACTATCTCATTTTTTATTTCCAATGTATCAATTTTGAGCATATTCAGGACAATGAATTTATGCCCTTTCAGTATTCCCGAATTGATCATAAATTAGTGCCGTCCATCTTCTCTCAAGGATGGATATCTAAATATTAAATTAGAAAATTTTTTTCCTGTGCTATTTTTTAGGTACTGTTGGTATATCATCAGTTGTATGTATATATATATCAGCAAGTCGCCGCTACTTCGCACTCGTGAATCCATATTTTGGGCATATTTTTGTGTCCCATAAGAGGTTGAGTTCCTAACATTTCAAATATCAGACAATACAGTTTACTTTATTGCCATTGCAGCTCTTTTGTATAGACGAAAACATCGTTTTTGTTCCTTCTCGTCAATGGTGTTTTCCAAAAAAACCCGATTTTTATAAAAATCCTGTATTTTTACCCCTTAGTTAATTGTTGTAACCCTAAATCGGGCGCATACCTTGACAGAGCAGCCAATTTCATGGCTTTATTTCTATTCTAGTCTAATATACCAACCTCCTTAAAGTATGATTTCGCTCCTGCTTCATAATAATAATGTTAATATTAATTTTGCCGTTTGGCTTGGTCGACTTTTTTGTCCTCATTCCTTCATATTTTGTCCCTAAAGACACAATTTACTGATACTAGAATTTACATACCTAATCATCAAGATTCAGGCTTCACTATTTTGTTTTTGGTCATTATATCATTTTTTCCCTTTTTTCTAAAGTACGAAAAGTGCACTATGAAATCAGAGTATTCAATAGTATACAAACGCAGCTCTATCATTTAGCTGCAGTCAGTATTATGAGCATAATGTTCTTTTTGTCCGTCTTCTACCCTTATTGATACCTAAAGCTAAGAATTGCGTTGCATCTTCTTTGTCGCACAATTTCTGCAACGCACCGATGCTGGATGGTCATTCCTAATTATATCGAACATTTGCTGTGAATAATGATTCTAGGCATAGACGTTTAGTCCAGCCAGTGTTACATTTTAGTCCTTTTTTATTTGGATTTTACCCAAACAAAAAAAAACGCGATTTTGAAATGATCTTCCTGCTGGACGTTCAGTCTGCAAGAGGAATAGAGATACCAATTTCCCTTTACCCTTTCATTCTCATCTTTCCTTTTCCGGAAGTCTGCCCCCTTTCAATTTAAATGGTTGGCCCCAGCTCCCATAAATTGTCGCAAAATATACTTTGATATAAGCATCATATCTATTAAAGAATATTTCTTCCACACAAAAAAAAATCAAATTCAAACTCAAGTAGACTATTTACACCAAGTTTCATGATTTCATGTCTTGCTGTTTGAACTGACCGATAGTTAATTGATGGTTAAATTATCCCTTTTACCCTGTTTTTGTCCCAAAAGCCAAGAATTTAAAAAAGTCCTTACGGCATGTTTGCTTTGGAAGCGTAATGCGGACGCCAGTTATAATGGTTTTTGTTCTAGCTCTTTGAGCTGGGTGATGATACCAGATTTGTGGACGCCAATGTTCATTATTCCGCTGGGTGATGATACCTGATTTCTGCTTTTTTACCCGTAAAAGCGCAAATTTCCAAAAACCCCCTTTGAAAGAGGAATACGGCCACTAATTTTCATGACTCTAGATACAACCGTTTGAGTATAACGATGTTACCAGATTTTTCCTTTTTTACCTAGTGTTTACCCCTAAAAGTACTGATTTTGAAACATCTTTTCTTATTGCTATAAGATGTATGTATACCACAATTTGCTTGATTTTAACTTTAGCCGTTTCATCTAAACGATGATCAGTCACTCAATCAGTAGTGCAACAATTTTCCATTCATAAACAGATCACGGATAGTTGAAGTGGATGTCGGCCGAAAATGTCAAACATCCGTTCAATGAATTTTACAACTGTACCGATAATGTAGTTATTCTACGTAATTTTCAATTTTCGGAATGTAAATAGATTTATATGCGGTCTAATGTCCATAAATCTAAGGAATTTCGTTTATTTTCAGCTATCCAAAATTTCAAAATTAATTTATTTCTAAACGAAATAAGAAATAATTTTCTTTCTGATCCATTTTACGAAACGTTCTTGTTTATGTTTTATTTGGAAGGTTCCGGTAATTAAACGAATAAACTTTTTAAATAGTTGTGAAAATTTCTAAGAGCCTGCTCTCTAAAATCCAGAAAAAGATATTGAAAGTTTTTTATCTTTTGCAGTCAATACAACGGTTGCTGAGTATATTACTTTTCCAAATCGAAAAATTTTAATGTCGTGATCTAAGGCGGATTCATTAATATTTTGTAGCGAGAATTTCAGTCTGTTATGCCCATCTGTTACTAAGTTTTAGCTATTATAATGCTTCTACCGTTTTTCTTGCATTCATTTAATAAATGCAATTGCCAAAATCGCGAACAAAGTTGTCGGGTACTACAATAATTATTTATCTCTATACAATTTAAATTTTACTTTTCCGTCATCTATCCAAAACTCTTAATTCTGGAAGAAGTAGAAAGTGAATTTGTATTTAGTTATGTAAAAACTATGTAGCTCATATAAACCATTTATTTGTGTAATAAATCGACCATTTTATGCACTTTTACATATTTATTATGCCTCCTTTTAATTTTGATTTGCATTTCAGTGATTTTCTACACTAGTTTATTTATCTTCTTTTATACAATAATTAGAGATTCTTTATCTAAACTAATTTTTTATAATTTCTGTTTTGCACAATTTTTTATTTAATCCTCCTCCCTATCCACCCCCCAAAAACAACACTGTTTCCCCCCACCACCTTTAGATCTACCGTTAAAACCGCAAGCATTGCCACGTTCGTTATTAACATCATCCTCATCATCGGCTATAACAAGCCACCATCAAACCACGAACAACAGCCCCCGAAATTCTTCGACATCCACTACAACAATAATGATGTCATCTTCGATGAGTGAGATGAGTTCATCCAAAATAATTAACACCAGCTCCATGATGAATAGTGAGACCAAGGAAATTTTAAGCAAAACCTTAACGGAAAATGGAACGAATGAAATTTTAAATATACGTAATAGTCGCTCGTCCTCGATGACATCGGCGGCAAAGCAACGTGATTTCTTAATCAATGAAAAACAAAAAGAAAATGATGACTTGTCCCCGGATAGTTTGTCAGAGGCAAAATCCGTAGCTGTTAAACGTATCGCCGGCAAAGATATATCTTCAGTATTTGAGGTTTGATGAACAGTCATCCACCCAACAGCCATACTTCATTCAATTTGTTAACACTGCTTCTTCGATGCTTTAATGTTCATGAGTTGTTGTACTGTATAGTTGCTCCTTTAAATCATTTCATACAAATCATTTGTTTGCTCGGCTTTTTGAAAGCGTTGTGAGATGTCTGTATTTTTATGGAAGAAAAACGTGGGTTCATACTCGTAATTATGCTGTGTAACTAATTGGTAGTTTCTTTGTGTTTATAAAAGATCACATTTAGTTTATGAAATGTTATTATTAAAACATTTTACTTTATATGACTGAAGGAAATATCAGACAACAACATTTGGTACTCTATGCAAATAACCGAACTTGTAAAGGACATTTGAAATTGAGAAAATTTCAAACTAAATGGGCGTTTCTCATTCCAAATTTCAAAATTCTTTATAAATAAAATTGTATAGATTTTTTTAATTAAAAGTGGAAACTATCCCAACAAATTAAGTTAAACTCTGGTTTAAATTGGAAAGTTAAAGTGAGATTTTTTCATATTTTGTACATTCTCCAGTTGATGACATACATATTCCAAGTGAGGTTTCCCATTTGATACAAAAAATATTCTGTGGGTGTGGTTTTAGTGATGATAGCTTTATGCATAGCATACAATTCTGAAATGTATGTACCTAATTTTCAAAATGTTGATACATTTTTTCGTTTACTTTTTCAATGTTGATTTTTCCGGTGAATGAAGAACGAAAAGTTGTTGTTTCGAAATTCAAACACATGGGAAATAACGGAATTACAGCCGCAATTTAAATTTGCCAGAATCTGCACCTGGATGAGATAACAGCTGTCGTCAAGTGTAAAATCAAATAAGACTACGGATCTTCTGTGTAAAATCCAGCACGTGTGCTTACATCAGTCATAGCACCATTTCAAATTAGAACCACTGCAAATGGAGAAAATTGGTAATCAAATTTTCAATTGTTAAATTTGATTAGCAATTTGAATCGGAAAATCTTTCCATCTGTATCCAATAAAAATATTTTTTTTAAAGATGTTCTAAATTTTTCTTAAATTTGTTTTAACTTATGGAACTGTAAAAGGGTGATTCCGAAAATGACAATGCCAAGGGGATGACAGTGAAAGAACATCACATTATCATTTAGCCATTCAATGGGATTTATTAGAAAGTATATACTCGTACAATTTAGATTTATAGACATTTCTACAATATTTCAAAACATTGTAAATCACATTCTAATCTTCTCTAACAAATTTTACTTTTTATTATATTTTAACCTGTTATGTATTGTTTTATATCTGCTTTTGTTTTATTGTATAAACATTAAAGTGTGTTTTTTATATTTTATAATGCAAAATTGTCTTCCTTTGCTTACTGCGTTTATTTTAGTTTGTATAATATAATTATATCTACTTAAGTGTTAATTAATATTTGTTCTTTTGTGATTTATGATCTTAACTTTTCACTATTGTTTTTTAAATAACAAAGCGAAAAGAAACGCACTGTGCATGTTTATCATATTAAATGTTGGTAATCATAGTTCATACGTATACTGTAAGTTCACAATTCTTATTTAAGATGGGTTTTTCCTGATTCCTTTTTTCTTATAGGGGACATTAGTTGAAGGCCTACAGCGATCCTCTGTACTACGACGCACTCTTAGAGATACTCATTATACCCAAGATGATTTCGTTGATTTATAAAGTATGATAGAAACTTAATAGAAATAGTTAAGAAACCTAATTACAATCTTTACAACAAATAGACAAAGAAGTAGAAAAAAACGCGCATTATAAAAAAAACTTGTAACAACTAATTTGTCTTCTAAATTCTGTTTCACTGAATTTTTTCTATGAATCAAAATTTTACTCTTTTGAAAACCGTGCAATTTTTTTTAATTATTCTTTAATAGCGTCTTCGTAATGCCAATTCTTTTATTAAATACGAATTGAATTAAGTATTCCACTGTAACATATTTTATATTTTTTTAAATTATTTATAATATGTATTACTACTATATATAAAATGCATCTATAGAAATGCTAAAGATTATTGAAAAACTAAATGGAAACAAGCAGAAATATTTGTATTTTTATACTATAATTTTTGTCTATCAAAAATCAATTTAAACAACTGATATCCCCACTCACACAATACTTTTTATATTAAAAATATATTTATGTACATTGTTTAAGTCTTTATATTTTTTAAATTAATACATTAATTACACTTATATGAGAGAAAACACATAAAAAAAACAAAATATATACATACATATAACAACTACTACTGAATAATTACGTTTTATTTAAATCACATAAATCCGTGTTTCAGTTATTAGAGTTTAGTTTAAACTTCACCAGAACTTTTGCTATTTCGAAAGTAGATTACCGTTATTTCAATTATGCCGAATGTCATGTTTCATAACTGTTATTCTCTTAAAATTTGTATATCATTTCGTTTGAGACCGTCATAACTAAAAATTGACAGTTTTAAAACAAAACAATTTAAAGTGTTTAAACTATCACGTGCCAAAAAATTGTTACTTTACTCCAAAAAATTTGCAAATATAAATATTTTGTATAAAGTCAATTGAATATAACCAATTTTATACTTAGCTATTCGAGTTACGACTTTATTGGTGCATTGTGTGGAGTCTTAGGAATTGTGTAGAGACTTAAAACTAACCGAAATGGGGGATATATCTTTTTAAAAAATTTAGTAGGTTGCGATTAATCCGGTAATCAAACTCGTAAATTAATTGAATAATCAAAAATTCTGATTGTCCAAAACTATGGTTCAACCAATTAATTTGCATTTTGATTGATCAAATTCGCTGTGTGACAAAAAAATTTATATTGTAACATTTTGAGTGGCTAATCAACTGTTCGAATAATCAATTAATTATGAGTTTTGAATAAATAATTTACAATTAATCGATTAATCGCAAATATGGTTAACCCAAATGTGCGATTAATCAATCAATTAATTGATTAGTCAGGATATTAAATAATCAATTAATTGATTAATCGCACATGGAATATTATAATAGTGGTGAAGTCCTATATTTTGCGTGGACATTTTATTGAATCCGTTGCCAAAGATAAATCGTGTTCGTCAAAATTATTAGTGTTAGATTACATAATAATTCCACAGTAATACTTGTAGCCGAAACATTAGAATTGGTAATCTTGCTATTTAAAAAAAATTGCAAAACTAGATAATTAATAATAGCATTTGCATTTGCAGCTGTCATATTTTAATAGCAAAAGCAATGACACGTCTACCCAAACCAACCAAAAGCTAGCAGGCTTTCGTGGCACCGTTTCACACAAGAATAGAATATTGTGTTTCTTAGATGGTGGTTCCACAGTTATCTCCATTGGGATATCAAAATCCCCCAGAGTGATTGCATTTTAATTTTAACTAAGATCACTTTTCATAATAAACGATTCCTATTTTAAGTAATTTGAAACAGTTCGAAAATTAATAATTATAAATTTTGAAGCTTTTACATGTCATTTTGTCTTGCGGGAATAACTCTTGCTATTATGTCTTCGCAGATTTATGTTTCACTTTATTCATTTCTTTATATGCAGTTTAGTGGAGTTTTCGTAATTTTAGTAATTTAGATTAATTTCGCTGTGGAACCGACATAACATTTCTGTTTTAATTGCAATTAATCTATCATCGCTCAGTTGATAGTAAATAGAGTCATGGCAAATGTAGTTTCCTTGTTCCAAACCTGGTTTTAAAAAATTATAAGAACGCTTAAAAATAATAATAATCTTAATGATCTCATACCAATAGTTTTTCATGACATTACCGGCAATTTAGTAATAATGCCAAGGTTTCGTAAGCTCATGTTATCGGTGTTCGGGTAATTGTTTCACTGGCGTAGATGTTAGTTCTAAAGGACACATTTCTAAGTTTGTTTTGGGAAGCTTTCTTTATACGCGTACTTCTATAATAGTTAAAATATTTGATTATTTTGAATTTCTCTATGATAAGTAACTAGTTTTCTGAGGAAATAATGGCGACAGTGCAATAAATATAAAATTATAACTCTTGACTATCCATATTGTCTTTAGGGCTGACTGGCGAAAGCACCACAACATTTATAAGAACGCTATATGTTAAAAATGAGTCCGCAACATTTATACTTAGGCATTCACCAGATGGTTACAGAGGTACACTTTGTCGCACAATATTGATATCACATTGTGTGATACGCAGATTATCAGCAGGTGTAAATTACTTCATAGTTTTTCTATGTCCCGTGTATCGCACATTTTAAATGGAGGTGATGTCAGCCTTACATTTGTCAAGGATATTCACCAGATAAATTCTGTTTTTTTAGCCCTACATGACATTTTTTGATCAATTCTAATCGAACTATCGCAGAAGTATTAAAACCCATTTTACAGCCAAAATCTTTATTTGAAAGACGTTTATAATATAAGTAGTTTCACTTTAAATTGCACGTTTTGAAATGTAATTAAAGCGGTCGCCAACAGCAAAGAACATTCATTTTTTGTACGAATTAACACTACGCCGCCGATTTTAAACTGAGCAAATTTTTTTGTAGTATTTAAGTAAACATCAAATTGCATGAAATCGGCTCACACCACCATAATAAATGGGAAATTAAAAAAAAAAACATGATTTTAGGAAAAGATGGTTTCTAGAACTTTGAGTCAGATTTTGGGTGAATCGATTTTTCAGTTTTCCTCCACAGTTTATAACAATATATTTTCAGCTAAAATGCATTATTCCGTTTTTATTATTTACAAAAATATGTGTACCACGACCGTTTTGTGTAAAAGCTCAAATAAAAACCCGATAAAAATAGAAATGGAACGCCATTCCTTTCGTCAACCTTATTTTCTCAGCACGATGCAACTCTACTTATCTTGGTGAACTGTTCTTAAACCTTCTACAGAAAAGTGTTTGTTTGTATTTTTTCAAAGGAAGTATTACGTCAAGGATTTCAAAATGTGTTATTCATCAAATGTTTATTTTTTATATAATTAAGTATGAGTATCATAATTACAATATTAATTGTAATTACGATTCTTGCCACTAATGAGAACAGGTTATTGAAAAACCGTGGTAGTTGCAAAAACCGGATTGTTTAGTACCATTAATCGCACATTTGTGTTAAATAAAAGTACAAAATGCCATCAGGTGTACTAATGAACATGTTAATAACTATAACATGTATTCGTAGCTGATTGACACAAAAATTGAGGAGGTCCATAACAAAACGCAACAATTCCACTTTAAGAAAATGTTGGATAAACGAATAAAATTAATTGAAGACAGTAGGATTTACATATTTGTTAAAACAGTTGTTTTGGCATAATAGTTTTCTAAAAACAACACAATTCATAAATAAATACATTTATCTAGTAAGTAAATTATCTACTGAATCATTATAAAGCCCCCATAATTTCTTTATATTGATCTCTGATGAAAGATAACATTCTTGAGATTTATTTCTGTTATAATGGCTCTCTTTCGCTGGTAAATTTTTAAGGAATTTTACAACACTTTCTTTCTTCGGCTTAAACCTAGCTGTGAGCCTATCTCCACCTCTCTTCTCTTTAAGAATATTGCCATGGAAAATGGTTTTCGCAATAGTATTCACTCTTCGGCTGGTAAGCGAGAATACTTTTAGAAAGAAGGCTTGGCACATTCTCGATGATTTCTTCTTGTGTTTTAGAAAATATTTGCAAGAGAAATTCTTCTTTTTGGATTCTGGAGTATACTTGTGACGCTTGGCTCCATATGGCACTATCAGCCGTGTCAGATATTTATCCTGAAATGTTGCATTTTGGTCTGAACCGATATTTTTGAAATTGAATTATAAAGAAATTATTGATATTTCTTATGTTTTATAACAATTATTGGATAGATTTTAACATGTAGAATTGGATTCAGTCAAAAAAGCTAAAAACTTGAAAAGTGGAATTGTTGCATTTTGTTATGGACCTCCTCAATTATATTACATGGGTATGAAATAGTAGTTTTTTTAACATGTCTTTATTCATTTACTTAACATAATTTGGCAATTGCAAAACTGAACGAGTGGTGTTTACGTTTCATAATTGAGTATGAGTTTGAAACTGCAGCTTATATATATAAATACAAAAACCTTATTCAATTTTTAGACGCGATTTTCAAAATAGATTAATAGCAGATTTAAATCGTTGATGCAATATGGCAACATTGTGACAAAAAGCTAATAATTTAAGTCAATGCAAGGCGATTAAAAATGCGGTGGCATGCGCAATACAAACACTCCGGCGACAGCAGCGAATTGGTTGACTGTCGATCAGGGTCCTTTGGAACACAACTTTCAGCACTGGAATAAATAATGCCGGTTAGTTAAGAATAAAAACAGCAGTGAGCGTAAAATTATAAAACTGGCCAGTTTTTTAGACCGAATTTTTGGTTTCGGTTTTAGGTTCCTTAGTAACGAAGTTTTAGCAAAGAAAAACAACTGATTACGGCACAACAAAAACTTCGCCTTAATCTGAAGTAAATTCTTCCGAGTTCACATTTCAAACCAGGTCATATATTTTTTAGAAAGTAAAATGGAGAAGCAGCAGATTTTTCATTTAAAAACTTGGTATTTTAAACAAACGTTATTTGAAAACCCCCTTTTATTTTCTTTTTTTTTATTTGTAAGCGGAATCAGCATTTCCTCAAATTTTTAATGCGATTTTGCCAAAAGAGTTTTGAAAATAGCATTTTATGTTATTCAGCTGATATAATTTTACAAAATAGAAAAATAGTCATTATAATAATATGTAAACGTAGTTGACACCCCGTAGCACAATAACGAAAATATTCTACGAAAATTGAAAAAAAAAAACACATTTAGTGGATTAATAAACAAACGATTTTTTTATCACAATTAGAAAAAAAAAACAAAAACAATAAAATGACTTATTGAAACAAATACGAATAAGTTCAAACGTAAACAAATGGATGCATTTTTGAAAAAATATACTGAAATATAATGTAACAAGAAAATAACTGCCCCCACCAGTTGAGAAAATAAATTAATAGTTTAAATAACAAATTATACCAACCACGAAATTTCGACACATAAATAAATTTCTAATAAGAAAAAATTAATTCAAGAAGTGAGAAGTAAGAAGTAACGAAGCACTCTCCCTGATTAAACAAAAAACAACACGCAATTATGTACTAATTTTTGGAACAATGAAAAATAAATGAATTGAAACAAATAACTCACTAAATAATGAATGTTTTATTTTTTTTTTAATTACTATTGGATGGTTGTAATGGAATATATACCATCAAACCCAACTAGAGGATAAGGATTTCCGTTTTCTTTTCCCAAGAATCACTATTATTTTATGTTTTCTAAATCAAAAGTTCCTCCTACCATCACATTAAATAAAAGTTTCCGCATGTTACAACCCATTTTTCTTGTGGAACTACGACATTTTATTTGCTAGTAATACTACTAAGTCCAAAAAGTAAGATCAGTTTCCAATTTAAATTACGGGGGTATGTATGTATCTGCGTTCACAAGGAAAAACGACACAAATGGCGTTAGGGCAAAGTTGACTATTCCTTAAACCCCAATCAAAAGCTCGGTGTAATCCACAAGTGATAACTATTTTTCAAAAGAATGATTTTTGTAAAATTACGCGATGTCTCTAAAATTTTACATAAGCAATAATATACTTGTTTGCTGTTATTCTTTTACATCGTTTAAGCGTGATTTTAAAATTTTACACAAATTGGTCGTTAAATCGTTCTGCCTTCAACGCACAGATATAATCTCTGAAATATTTTTCAAGTTAGTGGCAAATTTAGTTTTATACGACGCGAAAACTGATTTCGATAATTTTCACAATGTGCGGTTTTGTTCAATAAAGAGGTTTCATTACATTTTGTTTACAAGATGGAAATTCTGCTGGAGAAACATTTATAATGTTGCAGGAAGTCTTTGGTGAAGGGATGGGGATGATGATGGGGATTCACGTCCAGGTAATCCAAGATTTGGTATTCGAAAACAGTCGATTAACAATTTGGGACATTGATTATGAGTCAACTTCATTTTAAAAGCCATTTTGGCCCTCAGATACGCCAAATCTCGATTGGTACTAAAAATCACTTATGTTTTCAACAAAGGCCATCTCTTTAAAATCTGTGAAAATTTCTGTCACGTTATAAAATACATTATTACGAGAGATGAAACTTGAAATTATAATTATGATCCGTAAACAACCGAGCAATATGGTGAATATGATCGGTCCAAAGTCGCTTAAAAATCAAAGTTGTGCCTTGATGTGCAGTATAAATTTTTTCCGCCGGGCCAAAATGACAGTAAGAGATATTAAGGGTCTTTTCTGTGAAACTTATTTTTGGTCTTTGACAAAACAAGCTCACAAAGCA
Organism: Philornis downsi; assembly: GCA_019455685.1. Taxonomy (NCBI): domain Eukaryota; kingdom Metazoa; phylum Arthropoda; class Insecta; order Diptera; family Muscidae; genus Philornis; species Philornis downsi. Next base: position 62,004 of record JAHXMU010026365.1, read on the forward strand.
TTGGCTGTTCGTCAGATATTCTCCAAAAATTCAGCTAATATCGCTCCATAACCATCGTTATATTGCTTGAGTTGGTACCGTATGACTCCTGGATATTTCCCAAACTCAAAACACCGCTTAAGGGAGTCAAATGAAGATATTCAACGTGAATCGCTGTGCTCTCTGAAAGTCGTTCTAGAAAGGCACTACTTCGCATGTTTCAAGAATGATAAAAAACGTTAGCATAAATGTGTAGTGTCCATGGGGAGAACTTTGAAGACAACAAAATATATTTGGACGAACAAATGATTTTTCAAAAAAAAAAAAACAAAAATAATAAAAACTGATCTTACATTTTGGACGCGACAGTACAGTCTCTGCAAATTTCCCACATGGCTGATCATAACTTGCATGATCGAAAGATCTTTTGCCAAAGACAAGTTCTTCGATTTGTGTTTTAGCCGTTCTCGGCTAAATCGCTGAAACTAATCCAAATGCAAATCGTGGAGTCCGACCGTCATGTATACACTGCTTCGATTTCTATAAACTAAACATTGAACAAAATTCGTTTGAAACCATTTGTGGGTGCCACAAAAGTTAACGCCATAAAAATCTCAAAAAAGCCACATATTTCTGAAGCTGAAGGCGACTGATGACGAAGAGTAGGCCGCTTACGACAACATTCAGCGAATGCGATGGCGGCCAAATCGTGGTGAGCCCGCGCAGACAGTGGCAAAACCAGGATCGATTGTCAGGAAATATTAGTTTGTTTGAGGCATTGGCAGGAAATTATGTGGCATGAGGTGCTCCGCTATGGCCAAACTCTTCGTTCGGACCTGTGCTGTTAATAATCGAGTCGTCTGAAGGGAGCAATTGCCCGGTTTGGTCAATAGAAGAGAAATTGTGTTCCATTAGGACAACGCCACGCCACACACGTCGGTAGTGACTCGCCAGAAGTCCGGATTTGGTACTAAGTGATTACCACTTGTTCCTGTTCATGGCGAACGTCATTGCTAGTGGAAAATCCGCTTCAAGAGAAGCTTGTGAAATTCGACTGTCCCAGTTTTTTTGCCATTGTGAACAAGGGTTTCTATGGGGGAAGCACAACGAAATTACTCTCAAATCGTAAGAATTTATCGGACACAACGGTGGATATTTGATATTTATTAAACCGATACCGCACATGTGAAAACGCACGGGAAGGTAAAGAACCAATCTCAACAAACTAAATTGAAAGAGAAGGCGTAAAAGCCAAAAAATCCTCTCAGAGAAAACGAAAAAAATCACTTTTCAGGATGGAAAGGTACATCAAAGTGGCAAGACAAATATATTTCGACTGGCAAAAGGAAATTTTTACATAAAACGTCAAGATAACAAACCAAATCGTTGGGGGATATTACAAACCAAAGTCTTAAAACTTTAAAAATATGCGCGTTTTATTTTTTCTTTGCCAAATGTGTGATATTCATGTGTCTTCTGAGTGCCTTTGTACACCAAGCAGTAAATTTTCACCAAGGATATGTATATTTTGTCCTCTGGCACATAAAGTCCAAAAGGTGGTTTTTTTCTGCGTTACAACAGCTTTTATACTCATCTATCAAAATCGGCACGTTTTGGTTAACTAATGTTAATGCATAAAGAAAATAAAAAAATATAAAGAAATATAATTTAAAATCAACCAAAATGTCCTAAAAAATTTAATAAAATTTCACCCAATACTAAATCAAAAATTGGACGTTGATTGTTATAACAATCATTGTCAGTGCTACATTACCAAATTACATTTAGTGCACAATTGCATTGCTTGTAAGGTAGGTGATAAATTCTTGCACACAATTCATTTATATTCCTTATCAGATCACCTTATTTCACGTTCATTTCGAAATTATCTTTGTCCGGCTTTAATTCAATACAAATATTTAAAAAATGTCATTGTATTAAGCAAGATGATTGATGCTAAGATCTGTTCTATATTTCTTCTATTTTGATTTGCATTTTTATTTATTTATTTTTTTTTTCTATTTTTGGCACGGTAAGTTCCATCACCCTCAGTCGGAGATAGTTCATACTTTGTTTAAATTTTGTATCTCGCAAAGCTGAATAGAAAGATAGAAAATTAAATGTTTACCACTTTGAGTGTGCAGGATTATTGTGCACACTTTAGGCCGTCGTTACCCATGCTACATTATTATTGACCTCATCTAACGTAATATTAATAATGTTCTAAAGAACATTATTAATCTTATATAATATATAGACTAACTTAACAGAGCTATTCCAAAACCTGTATACTGCACCTATTCTAATATTACTCACTGTACAATTTAACTCCCAGCATGATACATTTACTTCACAACATCAGCCTATGCTAATTACTGTTATTGTTGTTTTGTCTGAAACAAAGTGATTAGGCTAATCCGTTTGTTGCCCTTGAATTGCATTGATGAAGTCAATGCATGCTTGCGTCGCTGCTCATGCTGTTACTGATATGAAGCTGGTTTTACATATACACAAGAAGATAAACTTCACTCAAATCAGCAACGTTTGTAGCTCAGTGAAATGTTAGTAATTTCAAGGCAGTTACTTCTTTTTTGGATCTTTGCTAAGTATTTTTTTTAATAATATTATGTAATATTCAAATAAAACGTTCCTCTTCTTATCAGTATTATATAAAGAAAAATTCGGTTTGTTCTACCGAGGAAAGTATACCTTATTCATAAACAACCCAACAGTCCTTTTTTGCCACCTTTTGGACTTTGGGTGCCAGAGAACAAAATATACATATCCTTGGTGAAAATTTACTGCTTGGTGTACAAAGGCACCCAGAAGACACGTGAATATCACACATTTGGTAAAGAAAAAATAAAACGCGCATATTTTTGAAGTTTTAAGACTTATTTTGCTTATTTATTTACTATTTTTAGTTCATAATTTTACACAATTTTTACATTTGTTTCATTATTTAACTATTTTGGTTTATTGATCAGTCTCGGTGTTATTTTGACGTTTTATGTTAAAATTTTCTTCGAGGTGATTGTAAATGTTTAAACAGGTGAAACCGTGTTGCCGTGTAAATTAATTATTGTCTATTGCCATGAGAATTTGTTGTTTTCTCTGAGAGGATATTTTTCTATTTATTTTTGACCTTATCGCTGTCTCTTTTAATTTGATTTGTTGAGATTAGTTTATTATGCGTCCGTTTATAAGGAAATTTATATCTTTAAGATTTAATGATTTTTATTCTTTTCGCGAGAGAAACATTTCAAGACAAATTTAACGGCGTTGGTAGCTTTTTAAATTGTTTTCCAACAGTGATATGATTTTACATCAAAATATGTTGGATAATATGTATGGAAAAATGTTGTATTTTTTGTTAATATTAATATATCATAAATTTATAAATGTATTATAGATTGTATAATTTAAGGGAAATATTTAGCTTCAAATTTGCTTATTTTTCAACTTCAAAATGAGTTCAAAAACATGAAATCCTAAATTTTGGGTGGCCAGAATCAGCTGTTACTATATACAGTTTCTAGTTGTCTAAGTGTCTAAGTGGAGTTTAAACTGTTTATAATGATGTAACAATGCTGACAGTTTACCCGGGTTACCGTCGAAAAGTTTGAAATCCATACCAAATATTCGGCTGCAGTGGCTAGAAGTCGTAATAATGGGCGGCGGCCTATACTTTTGTTTATTACATTCGCTTTGAAATGCTGCTGCATTTGGTGCATGTTCACATGCTGGTTTATTATTACGTTATTTGATAAATCTGACAGATTTATTTGTAGCTTTTGTGGAAACGGAATTGCATTTCAATGTATTTCATGTGGAAAGGTAATTCTGCTTAATTTGAATAAACTAGAAGAAATTAATAAACGTAAAAATTGCAATATATAAAAATCTCCTCAAATATTTGTTACGGATTTAAAAACATTTACATTTCTAGAAGACTCAATTGCTCCCGTTTTTAGCACTTAGATCGTGTAAAAAATGTATTAGTTACATATTTTTAAGTGCCCGAACCCATAAAAAACGAGAATTTGAGAATTTTCCCGAAACTCCATAACTCATTTCGAAAGTACGATTTTTGTGAGCATTCCAACCGTATGTGCAACAAATTTAAAAATGGCTCAGCCATACATTCGATTCAGATACGATGTCCTGAAACTGTGGCAGGCTTTTCTTATTAGAAAAAAATTGGCGGCGGCGCATCAATTGTTTGAGCGGAACAGCCTTCAAACTCTTACTGTCAAATGCATTACGTGTTACCATTTCGCATTACATGACCATATAACGGTAGCAAAGGAGAAAAGAAAGAACGCTGTTTTAATAATTTGCTTTCTGAGTAGTTTACCGATTTTTTGGAATAAATTCGTAAAATACAGGACCACAATGGTTAAGCTAACGCCGGAACTAATAAATCAGTCGATGCAGTTCATAAACCCTTGCCGAGAGCGTGAACTGGATTTACGCGGCTACAAAATACCCCAAATAGAGAACTTGGGAGCCACGCTAGACCAATTCGATACCATAGACTTGTCCGACAATGATCTCAGGAAATTGGACGGTTTACCCTACCTATCACGTCTGAAATGCCTATTGTTGAATAACAATCGCATATTGAGGATAGGAGAAGACTTGCACGAGTGTGTGCCTAACCTGAACTCGGTGATATTGAGCGGCAACAATCTTCAGGAGCTGGGTGATTTGGAACCCTTAGCCCAATTACAACATTTAGAGACTGTGTGCCTGCTTATGAATCCCGTATCAACAAAACCTTACTATAGGGAGTACATGGCTTATAAGTTTCCCCATTTGAGACTTCTGGACTTTAGGAAAATCAAGCAAAAAGATCGCAAGGCTGCCATAGAATTCTTCCGCTCAAGACAAGGCAAAGAACTGTTAAAGGAGATTGCGAAAAAATCGAAAATTAGTGCCGCTGCAGCAGTGCAGGCCGAAGGAGCTGCCGGCAAAGCATCGACTGGGGGAGGTGGGCGTTTTGCTAACCCCGAAGATATTCAGCGCATACGAGAAGCTATTAAACGAGCGAGTTCACTCCAAGAAGTCGAAAGATTGTCTCAGATACTGCAAAGCGGCCACATACCCGATAATTTTGTGCTGGGGCAAAATGGCACGACACACAATGGGACAATGGGAGGGGGAGGCCCAGACTCTCATGAAGCCATGGAACATTAGCGATACACATTTACATTTTTCCGACAATTTAATGCGATTTACGTTTTTATTTGAAAAATATATATATAATAAGAAGACAAAACTATTGTACGTGTTTTTATAAATTATGTTTATTTTTCCCGATATTTTTTTCACAGAAAAAAAGTTAATGTTCAAACCGTTTGAACCATAAAAGGCCTTTACATATTGGACTATTGGAGGAATCAGTAATGAGGCGGGCACAACAAAACTAACACAATTTGTAACTATTTTTCTTCTCTTGTAACAACAAAAATTTGGCAATTTTCATTTTACACATTCGTGGCGAGAGCGAGCCCCTCTTGCCGCTGGGCAAACACTTTTGTTGGCAGCTATATGAATATAGGAAAAAATTAAATAATTTAATTAACTACTAATTTGCGTCTAATAACGATTGCTCTTTTTTTTTGTTTTGTTGGTGTGAGTTTCAGTTTATGCGTGCTACTCAAAGTCCTTTAGCTTCCATAATGGCATCGTAATGCAGACCCGTATAGAAAATAATCCAAGTGACCAGGAAGCCAGCGAACGATGTCATAAAACCTTCTTTGATCAGTTCCCAAGCGCCGCCATAAGCTTCTTCGTCAATCGATTGGAAGTTAATCGCATAAATATAAACTATGCCACAACTAATACCGGCAAATCTGTAACGACATTATTGGACATTAAAATCGTCGCAGATTTTGATATTACCTAGGATTACTTACAGCACTAAACCCAAAAATCCCTTCAATGGCACTATACCCCATATTATGCCTAAAATAATGCCTAAGACTTGGCGAGACCAATAAATGACATCCAAAAATTCATCCTGAAATTAGAAAGAGTATGGAGATAAATAAGTAAGAAATATTTTAAATTAAGCCCTTGGCAATTTCAGAGATAGTAAAAGCGCAATATGATTAAAATTTATATGATATTGATAAAAAAAATATTATTCGATTTTAGACTATCTATTGTGCTGTATAGTTCTAGTTTGTCAATAGTTCTCAATCTGAATTCTTCTGAACGATTACCTTGTGGTACTTTTTTTTTCGTTTTCTCAATACAACTTCTATGTGAAGATCTCTAAATTATGTCTAGGCAACAAAATATGGGTGCATTGCTAGAAGGAATAATTATTGATTATTATTATCTTCAGTAACCAGGCTGTTTCAGCCACGCATCGCAGAAAGTTTTTACAATATATAAATAGTATAAATAGTATTTAATCGGCCAAAAATCAATTTTGTAATAGTGTTGAAAATGTATTGCCCTTGATTGGTCCAGCGGTCTTTTCTGAAAAAGTCGTCCTATAAGAGCGAAAAATATTGTATCCTTACCCTCTAAGAAAGAATTTAAAAATGTTGCTCGAAAATCCGCAGAAATTTTGATGTATTATACTTATTTATTTTTGTAATATTAAATTTATATTAAGTATAAGATTAATGTAAGGCGTAGTAGAAATAAATCAATTATTTTTGTTTAATATTGTAGGCTTTATTTAGCTTATTTAGAATGCTCCGACTTAGGTTAAGTGTGCGCAGTCTCTGTCAACTGTCAAAATAATTTTTTTGGGTATGAATTCATCTAGCGTAACCCGATTACTAAAACCATCGACTACAATGTAGTGTGATAATGAAATATTGTATATTAACATAATTGATGAATTTGCGTACTGTGTTGATGTTTCCCACGTTAGTTGATTTAAGAACATCCAATCCTTTGTTGTGACCGACAGTACGCACGACTATCGCTCGCTGAAAAGCGTTTCCTAATATTTCATTTTTGTTGTTTAATTCGTATGCACGATGGTATGTATGCATCATTCGTAGAACTTAAGTTGGTAGAACTTAAAGGTTCTAAATGATTTAAGTTAATAATGCTACTGTTTGGGTAACTGTGGCTGTTGTTATTAACATGGAAATCTTCTTTAGCTTTTTGGAATATCGTATTTTTCAAGTCTAATCTTTATATAAAATTTGCCATAATCAGCAGCAATTCAAGCACGACAACTCAAATACTGAGGGGCCAGGAGTGCAAAAATTAAAAGATGTGATATTTAGCCTTGTACTCGTAGATATTGAAAATGCAAAACTTATATATTGACAGCCTAGTTTTGTGTAGAAACTATTTAAATCTGTCATTTTGCACTTAATGTTGTCTGATAAAAAAAAATGTTGTCAAGAAAAAAAACTCAGTTAAGTACATATAAGTTATACATCCAAAAAGAGGGTCAGTGGCATGTTTTTGGAGTTTTCGGGCAAAATTCACATCAAACTTTGCCAAAACTCACAGTGATTACCAAAAATAAATGCGAAGGTTAGAAAATTGCTGTTATACTTTCTTTCAAAAAGATGCCATTAGCTTATATGGTTTAGCTATAATTTCCTAACCAAGCATAGGAATTGGGGCTTATGTGATTTTCCCTGCGACTCAAATTTTTTTCAACTCACCGTTTTTTCTTATGACTCTTGACGGGGTTGAGATCCTTTGCGTTTTTTTGGAGGATGTAATGTTCAGTACAATCCTGAACAAGGATCTCTTGTAATTTATCAAAATGATAGGAACGCATGGACGCATGCAACAGCAAATAAAGGTAAAAATACCCGGTAAATGTTCAGAGCAAAATTTTCATTTATAAGTCAGAGATAACTGCAATACAGTAACCACAGCTGACTTTCTAAGAAGCTCTTACAGTCATTACACTTTTCTATTTACAATTCTTATTCCAAGTTCCTTATTTTACCATACCGTCACATTCTATGACTCCACCAAGAGAATAATGGCGCACGACGAGTCAATTCGGTGATTCTACAGTACCTAATATAGCTCTTAATAGAATTTCACACTTGTCCACAACCACAAGCATGTTGGCCCAGCAGTCTCAATCATAATCTGTCACAACATCATGACGGGCTCATCTTCGACTCTCTCTCTCTCTCTCTATCTCACCTTGTCCGGCCATTCAGATTTCGCTGTCACAGCACGATTGCAGATTTCTTTCAACGATGAAGATTTATTACTGCCACTGGTATTGTGTTGAATGGTATTCGTTCTGGTAGTCATCTCTGGCTTGGAATTTTTTTAAATATTTATCTTGGAGCGGAAAATAAAAGAGGGAACCAAAATGTCTTTAAAATTAATATAAATGCAATTTCACTTCACAAGAGTAGAAAAAAGCACCGAAACAGAAAAATTCGACGTGTGATTAGTAGTGATTGCAGAAGAACGAAAATGTAGAGCAGAAATGTCAAAAAAACGAAAGATGACCGAAACCAGAGATGTTAAAAAAAGGTTGCCGGGTGACACAAAATGCTTGAGAATACTGTGAAAATACGTATCAGCCTGTCGTTGTATTTACCTTTAGTCTTTGACACATCGAACGACTGGCGAAGAGGAAAAAATAACACAACATTACGTCAAAACAACTACATTTTTTTCATTATCCAGCCAAAGATTTTTATAATCAATTTGTGATCAACTACGAGTGAAAAACATACAAGTTCTCCTGTTAGTTACTGTAGCAAAACTCATAGTGCAATATTGTGATTATTGTAACCAAACTGCCTCTATATCGAAGTTGACGTCGAAGACATTGGTTGCTCATTTTTTCCAAAAACACAAAAAGCGTCATCGTTGCTGCTGCTACTGCTGCTACTGAGTAATGGCAGAATCAATAGTCCAAGACTGGCTGGCGGACTTTCAACGCATACAGGGTCAGCCTGCAGAAGTCACAGATTTCGCCACCGAGCAGGACTCTGAGTCGGAGATAGCTGAGGCCATATTCACCATACTCAATGATCGCCAACGGCACGAATCGTTGGTTCATGATATTTGTCAGCAGTTGCTGACATTCTATCGTAGCACGGAAAAGTCATTACAAAAGTTCCCCCTGCAATTCATACCTGTTCTAATCTATACGTACCTGCACGCAGTAGCTGGTGGCGACAAAAAAGGCGTACGCAGCCTTGAGACGCTACTCATCTGCATTTACAACGGCGAAGTATCCACGGACGATGGCAGTCCAAAAATAGTACAATTCCGCATGCCCATATTGGCTCAAGCTTCAGTATATCACGAAGAGAAGAATCTCCCACTGACGGATCTGCGACGCTGGGAGGAGAATTGCAATCGCGAAGTGAAATGGGGTCCACACCAGAGGATTGAGGCCATAACTGCTCAGAACCGCTTAAGAATAATGACAGCTTTGCTGTTTTGTTATAATCAACAAGTGAGCCTAACGCAAAAATCGGCACTGATACATTTGTGCCGGGTGTCGTCACAGCTGGTCACTGAGGGCTTTAATACAAAGTCAACACATGCTCACAGGATCTCATATGGGTAAGGCATAATTTATAGCTTCTTTTAATATTAATCGGGGATCTTTGTTTAAAACAAAGATCACAATAACTTGTCACTTCCTGTTGGATTGACAGACAGCGGTTGTATAATTTAATATCTCCGCTGTCCCATTTGATAGCGAATTAAATAAGAATTCGCTGGAAACCTTATTTTCTTACGTTACAATCCGCGACTAGAATTGCATTCAATGGCTATCCTTCTACATTTTGGCATACTTGTTTGCTCTGAGTGGCTTTTATTTATTTATTTATTTTTTTTTTTTGTTTTTTGGATTGCATCATGTGAAATTTTAATATCGATTCCTGCATCCATCCATCATACAAAATGACACATTTAACTTGAATTGCCTTCGGGTTTTGATGCTTTCTATTTTTCACAAAATTAAAGAGCAATGTTGATAAATGCTAAATTGGAATTTAATTCTGAGTAGCATTTATCTATTGTGTCTCAAGATTCAGTATCAGGTCCCGCCCTGATTACGATCGTTGACATGTAAATGATGCTGCTTGTTTGTATTTCGAACTAACAACTTAGTGTTAATACAGGCGATATCCAGGTGCTCATGTCCAGTAATACTCGATTTTGCAACTATTCTATTTTAAGAAATGCGGCGACCAAAACAAAAGTACGTTTATTTTCAAAACAATCATAACTCATTCTGATTATATTGATCGATTGGGAACGATAATCGTATTATTTTCAAACCAGGAAAAACATTTGATTTCCTGTCCCAGTGTTTTTAGTTTATGCATAACAGTTTCATTAGATATTCAAACAATAAATCTGATTTTTGACTCGGTCCTTAATTACCATCAAATTTAATTTCGATAATACCTGAGCTGAAAATAACTACGATAGTTGTCAGTGGAAAATATCCACAAACTGTAGAAATTCCTTGGAATTCTTACTCAGTTCAAAGTTTTAGCTTATTGACAAATTGGGTTAAGTTTTTAACTAGTGCGGTGTAAGTTTTGCATTTGAATTTTTAAACACAATATGAAATACCAGAATGTACAATATTTTGAAAAATATACCTCCTAGACGTAACATTTGAGCTAAATTTGGGCCAGGAATCGATTTGAACAAGTATTCAGCAAATGTCAATTACCAACCATCGTTTTAAAGTGATGCTTGGATACTGGAATTAATGTAAGTGCGATAAGAGTAGTGGCAATTTGAAAAATTATTAGAGTGGCTCTCTATGTACGATTAATAAATGCGCCTTTGATATAAAGTGGTTTTAAAAAGGAAATTTATCCGACACGGCTTCGAAAGAATCGATAGAATTTATAAAAGTATGTTCTATCATTTAAACTGAGTTAGGGTACATAAAAGACAAATTTTATACTCATATTTTTATCAACGTTATTTCTTTTAAGCTCTGATCCATCACTAATGCCTAAGTCAATGACACCACGCATTCCATTATCCTCAGCATTCCTTGTGGAATTGGTGCATGCCATTTACTTTGCCATGTTCAATGGTTTTGGCACAGTAGCCATCCAGACTGTAGAAGACATTCATAATCGAGCCTGTTTCGAAATGTATACGGAACTAATATTGATAACGAGCGCTGTGCGCAATTCTCTGCATGCCAATCCCTCTGGCCAGCCAAGTGACGGTCCCATGGGTCTCAGTGTAGCTCTGACACCATCCACCAATACCGTAACCACCGCAGTTTCCAAATCTATGATAACAAATGCATCATTCCGTACGAAAAAGTTACCCGATGACATACCTATCCAGGTGCAGGACTTAACGATGCCTCAGGCGTCACAACAATTGGCCAGTGTCACCGAGGAAACTGCCGAGCAGACTCAAAATGCCAAAGAATCGGGGCAACAAGTTTCAAGGAACTCTATTATACGTCCGAGTATGGAAGGCATTAAGGCCCAGGCTCACAAAGCGCTAATAGCCGGCTTCAAAAAGTCTAAGGACAAGGAGAAGGATAAAGATAAAGATGTCACAAAATCAGCTCATCAAACCAATGGCAGTGCAGCAACTAACAGTGCTGAAAACATAAAACCACCGCAACGAAAATTAGACAAACATATGCAGCGCCATTCCCTATTGCAACTACAATCGGATAGTTCTACTATATTGGAATATGAGAAAAGTCCCGGACCTGTAGTGAAAGGTAAAACGTATGATTCCCTTGAAGCTATGGAAATGCTCCCAATACAAACGCTGATTGCCAATGAAAGCGGCAGTAACAGTTTCAGTATTGACAGTGATTTAAATGGCGGTGCTGTTATCAGTGGCACGGCCGGGGTTGGAGGCGGGGGTGGTGTTAGCTTAGCTAATAACAGCAATAACAATAGTACAACCACTACCACCTCTTTAACTAGCAGCGACCTGTTAACAACAAAAAGTTTCGATTCCAGCATTGAATTGCCGGCTCTAAGCAATGCCACAGGCATCGTAGGCGTTAAAACAAACGATGCACATTTGGATTAGTGCTCTTCTAAGGCTTCCAGTGGCCTAGGCTACTTATATTATAAAAGCAAAAAACAAAACTTAACGATAAAAACACTTGAAAAAACATTCTACACATCATTGGTGCGGTCGACCGATAGTTAAGGAATACTCAGAAACACAAAGCAAATATAGATTGGGTTTAAGGATGTTGATAAGTTTTAGCTGGTGGAGGTGTTAATTTCTTTAAGCATTTTTTTTCGTTTGTTTGTTTGTAAGAAAATAACACATCCTAGTTTTTTATAGTGCCAATGGATAATGTATTTTTGCATTTGTTTAAAATAATGTTTAGGAATTGTTAAACTTGATTACAGGGAGCACCACCCATACCTAAGTGGGTTTCCTTTTCCCATTTATTATTATATTTTTGTGCTACTATTGCCTACTACGCATTTCCCATATTTCTTCTCCCACCTAAATTTCCTAACTGCTTATAAGACATGTTTGGAAAATTTGGCAGTGGCGTTAAGTAAAACGAGAAACTTTCTATTATTATTTAACTATTTATTAAGTTCGTTAATGCTAACTGACGAAATATAAAGTTTTAATTTCGAGGTATGTATGTATGTCAAAACTGTTATAGCACTAACAGTCACAATAAATGCACACTATGTTCTTCAGTACTGTATATAAAGTGTGGCATTTGAAAAGTAAATGCACGAACTAATCAAAGATCCTAAATAACATGAAGCTTATTTTGGTTTTGTTAAGAAAGCCCGTTTTATATATTAGTATACTGTAGCGAAATTTAAACTCAAATCTACGGAACATGAGTGCGAATTTGCATCTTTTGAAAGATGTCATAAATAAGAACAAATAGGGCACAAATGACAAGAGAAATGAAGTTAATTTTCCTAGTAATTCTAAACTAATCTATAACTATAATTTTAATATTTTAAGCCGATAAACCAAATAAATTTGCATGCAAAAATCAGTTCCCTTAGCAAAAATTTGTTTCTCAGAATTTTCTTTTGTTTTAGTTTCTAAACAATTTCCTCTCGAAAAGTATTTACTAATACTGTCTATTAACATTTTCCCCTTATATCACCCACATTTTTTCTTCACCTCTATTGTTGTTATTTAGGTATAAAACTAAAAAAAGGGTAGGATAAGTCCACATTTTTTCTAACAATTTCTTAACTGGTATTTGGGCATAGTCAGTTGGTAATACAACATGTTTGGATGATTATTGTCGCCTGGTATATATATTCAACCCAACAAAGTTGTACGACAAATTACATAATGTTTACACCGCTTTTAAAGTATTATATATCTATGATTAAAGTATATGAAGAACATGTCAGTTAGACTATCTGGTCATTTGTATCTCCCTTTCAAGACAAAATTTTGAAATTAACAAATTTATTAAACAGATTATTCCCTTCTCGCCTTGTACAAATATAAACAAAAATACGCATTACTTATATCTTGTTAACTGTATATTAGTTTCACTTATACCTTTCTGTCTTCTATTTTTCGTACTTTAAAGCAGAAATTATGAAGCAAGTGAAAATGTTTTATTAATTATAGTGTATTTATGGTTTCTTGTAGCATGTTTAAGTGATTTTAAAATTATATGAATTTGTTGTTGATATTCAAATTAAACAAATAATAATTACAAAGCATATAAACTAAATCGTTTAAAGACAAGACAACTTCTCCAAGATAATTATTCACAACAGCAACATTATATCGCTAGAAGAGAGCAATGTTGTAAAATTACAAAGAAATCTTAAGGCTCTTTTTCTCTCTCTCGTTGTCCGTTGCAATGTGTTGTATTGTTTTTTTTTAGAATTAACTCCGGATGACATAATGAACTTAAGTATATACCATATATAAAGATGCGTTCACACCACATACAGTGGGATCGACTTATATTACTCTTTTGTGTTGCATTGTTTACACAATCCGGTCAGTTGTGTCCACGCGTCTTAATACTCAATATTGTTTTTCAAATGAAGACAACAATAAACACTGTAGAAAGAAAAGTAATTTTTGATAAATCGGATGAAGTAGCGCACTTTTATGACACCAGTTCTGTAAAAACGTTTCTTCCCAAAAATATTTCATATTGAACATATTTTTAATTTATTAATTTTTCACCAATTCTGTCTCTTCTTTATGTTTAGTCCTTGTTACATTAAGCTTTTTGTAAAAAAAATTATCAATTTGCTATTATTTCTATATTGACCATGTATCAAATTCAAAGGGCTACTTCATTCGTTCATTTGTTAGCCTCTACATTTGTTTAACAATATTATGTATAGTTGTTAATATTGTCCCTTTAGCAAGTTACTGTAGTTATTATTTTCTAAATATTATTGTATTATTAACCGAATTAATGTAAACAAAACATATGTGTGTGCGGAAAACAATTGAAGATTAAAATATGCACGTGA
>JAHXMU010026369.1:0-26440 GCA_019455685.1 Philornis downsi
AACCACAAGCAAATGGTCGCCCAAGAACATCTAGGACCGAAGACAATGTTGAGAGAGTTATGGAGTCAGTACAATGTTGAGAGAGTTATGGAAATTCACAAATGTCGACTCGCAAGAGATCGTCTGTCTTACAATTATTGCGACGAAGTTTGCGACGAATTTTAACACTGGATCTTAAACTGCATCCATATAAGTTGCAATTAGCACAAGAATTGAGAGAGTCTGACTTCATAGCAAGGCTTGCATTTGCTAATGGAATGCTTAATCGATTTTCCGATTTCGACAATATCCTTTTCTCTGGCGAGGCTAATTTCCTTATGAATGGATTCGTAAACCGTCAAAATTGTCGTTACTGGAACAGTGAAAATCCCAAAATTAAATACCAGAAACCATTGCATAGTCCTAAAGTGACAGTATGGGCAGCAATCTCTGGCAGAGGAATAATTGGTCCTTTTTTCTTCGAAAATGCGCGGGGCCAAAACGTCACGGTTAATACGGAACGCTATGTTGAGATGTTGGACGAATTTTTGGCTCCAGAAATTGAAAGTTCAAGAATAGTGAATTCCAGAACTTGGTTCGAACAAGATGGAGCTACCTGTCACACATCAAATGACTCCATGGCGGTGGTGAAGCAGATGTTCCCTGGCAGACTGATTTCGAAAAGAGGTGATATTCCATGGCCCCCACGTAGTCCAGACTTGACGCCTCTTGACTTTTTTTTGTGGGGATACCTCAAACACAAAGTGTACAGTAATAATCCAAGAAACATCGTTCAGCTCAAGGAGAATATCCGTGGTGAAATGGCAGCCATTACACCAGTATTACTAAAGAAAGTTTTCAATAATTTTCGTTTGCGGTTAGAGGAGTGCCGTCGTAGAGAGAGTCACCATTTAGATGATGTTATTTTTAAAAAATAAACTCCATTTATTACTCTACAATGCCTTAGATTTATTTCAACCATACCTTTTGTATTTATTTCTTAATCTATTTTTTTAAATTTGCACGTTCTATTGCGCCACCCGTTATAATAAACTGTTAGAAAAGTTTATCCAAAGTACTTCTGGAACTAGAATTGACACCGATAACGTGAAAGTACTTCCGGAAAGCCCCAACTTAAAGCCGTAATTGTAATCCATACATCTACTCTCATGCATTATCATTAAAAATTCTGTTATTAAATGCTGATTCGTTTCTTCAAGTTTGAGCCAAATTTACAGGGAATTTCATTACATTAATTTCATTACAACTAAGTTGTATCAATATAAATATTCACTCCAGTGATGTAATGTGATGTGGGTTCTGAAATAATCTGCACTTCAGCATGCCACTAAAGGCATTCGCCAATTTGAAAAATTTATTTTGAATTGTGCTCCAACCAGCTCCTTTGAACCGGTTGGCGCATAAATTATTTTTAAAATTAAACAAATTCATTTTAAAAGAAGTCACCATTTTATAATGTGAGTCAGAGCTGTCGTAATTTGTTTTTACATTTTCCACTGTGCCACGGTGTGTAACGCTGTTGCTGCAGGCATAAAACGGAAGCTTAAAAGCGATAAATCCTTAATGGATTCAAATGAGTCGGTGGCCAACATAAACACCTTTGCACACACGCTGACGCTCACCAAAGACACTTCCATCCGTGGCCATGCAACACGGTGAAGTTGTCGCTTTGCCACAAGTGGCAAATGATGTGCATCGCGTTGACACTAAAAGCTGAGGGGGGGAAAACTTTTCGAAATTTAGCTGTTGAAAAACGAGAAAACACCTGAGCGGAATGAAAGCGATTAAATAACTGAATTAACACACTTATAAAACTAAGAATAATAATTATGAGGATTATAATTTTTGCCAAACACTCGTGAGCATTTCCCCGAATTAAGGACAGCGAACTGGGTTGGTTGGTGGAAGAGCGAGGAACGCGAGTGAGGGAAAGTCAGACGTTTCGGAAAAACTTGTGTTGAAATGATTTAACAGTTTTTCATAGCATTTTTAACGGGGTTTTATTATGATTACTAGTTGGTCGGTCTGTATCAGTCTCCTCGTTTTTGTGTTTTGTTTCGAAAGGTAAAAAGAGGTGTTAATGTTTTCGTAAAGTGCTTTTATGACTTTAAACATAATTATTAAAGTTTTTATGGGCTAACCGTATTCTCCCCTCTCCCCTTTCTATTGCTGTAAAGGGTGATTGAACATAAAGGGCTGCACTACCAGTTTTTTTTTTCTTTTCTTTTGATGTTTTGGATGTTTTGACATGCTTGATTGCTGTTGGTTTTTTATGTTCGGCCTTCTGTTTTGTTATCATTTACGGTTTTGAAAATTGAGTCATTCCATTTGATTTTTGTTATCGTTGGTATATTTCCAAAAAAAATTTTATTATTGCTCCCGTGATCACGTTTATTTTTACGATGTGTGCAGTGATGTTGGTATTGACAACTGAAAATAAAAACAAATCCATTAAATTAATTAGAATCCATTGTGGCGGGAGGGAGGGGTAACGAATGTATTTATTGTAATCGATTTAGAGCGGGAGAATGTGAAAATGGTTTAATAAACATATTTATAGTTTCCCTTTGGTTTATTTTTGTTCCATATATGCGTTTTCAGGGATTCCTATGCATACCATGTCTCTTAAACCGTTTTAGTTCGATATTACCAAGTCTTCAAAAGGAAGAATTTAAAAATTGAGCCTTCTTTAAAGCACTTCATCCGCTATGCACTAAAATGTTCCAATTCGGCTCTTTATATCGTGTATCATATCATATACTCGTATACACATATTGTCGAAAAAATAAGTACATCCGCTTATTTTTGCTTTATGTTTAATTTTAGTTACTTTAACTGAAAGTGAATATGGCAATTCTTTTTTATTTAAATAACTTTAATATGGTAATGCCTTTAATATGATAAACACAAAACTGGGGCTTCCCCCTTGTTTTCATTGTGAGTTAGTTTTGTTCAGGTGTGATGGTCAAAATAATAAATACATTGCCCAATTATTTAACATTTTCGCAATCTGCTGTAGTCTTTTTGGAAAGGCTAGTTATTTCACTGTTGTCTACCTTTATTCACAACAAAAAATTTTGTTAAACAAAGTCAGCCCTGCGTCGAAAAAGTCATTGGTCTCCGATGGAGAGAAAATTTGTTTCAAGACTAAGAGAAAGTGGCCAAAAACTTCGTTCTATAGCAGAAACTGTGAATCGGTCGCTATTTTTTGTACAAAATGTTTTAAACCCTAAAAAGCCTGTCAAAACTCGCGGAAGATCCAAAAAAAAAAAACTTCAAAAACAACAGATATCCGTATTGTAACACTTGCGAAGAAGGACCCGTTTGTGTCCTCAAGAGTGATTTCACCAGAAATTGGAAATGTAATTTCACCGCGAACGGTTCGTCGTAGACTACAAGAAGCACATTTACCAGGACGGAGAAGAGTTCCTTTGCTTAGACAAAAAAATTTAAAGGCTTGAATGGCGTTTGCAAGAAGTCATTCCAACGGGTCCGGAGGAGACGGTGAAAAAATGGCGAAACATTTTGCGGAGCGATGAAACAAAATTTAATGTATTTGGAATTGGCTGTGCATGGAATATTCGACGCCCAAAAGGTAAGGAATTCCATGTTCGCTTTACAAAAAAGACGGTCAAGCACGGGGGCAGCAATATTATGGACTGAGGTTGTTTCTCGTGGCATGGTGTCGGTTCGATACATCGAATTACCGACACTATGACCAGATTCCACTACAAAGATATTTTGGAAAATACGATGTTGAACTATGCTGTGGAAAGTATGCCTCTTAGATGGACATTACAGCAGGATAACGATCCGAAGCGTAGTTCCAAAATAGTAAAGGATTGGTCCAAGATAATAATGTTGCCCTTCTTGACTGGCCAAGTCAATCTCCGGACTTAGATCCAATCGGAAATATTTTGAGAGAGTTAGAACACAAAATT
Source organism: Philornis downsi (assembly GCA_019455685.1). Lineage (NCBI taxonomy): Eukaryota > Metazoa > Arthropoda > Insecta > Diptera > Muscidae > Philornis > Philornis downsi. Next base: position 3,942 of record JAHXMU010026369.1, read on the forward strand.
GGAAAGAAGGTTCTTAAAAATAAAGATGAGTTATGGAATTTTGTTCCAAAAACTTGGTATAAAATGCCAGCAAAAACCTGCAGGAAGCTTATTACCAGCATGCCAAAAGGAGTCAACAAAATAATTGAAAATAAAGGTGGATATACCGGCTTTTAACGAAACTCAACCATTTTAGCAGAAAAAACTTGATTTTTTTTACTTTTTTGGCTTATTTAAACTAAATGCACTTATTATTTTGTCCAATGTTTTTTTTTTTTTTTGATTAATTTCTTACTTTTTGAAAAATACTGCATTTAATTTTTGGTTTGTTGTTATACTTTTAGTATTCATTTTATATTTAATGTTGTAACAAAATAAATTAATATTTGTTTTTTCTTTGAATTTAAGTAAATTTTTGTCTACGTGCATTAAAAAAAAAAAAAACCGGGTGTACTTATTATTTTGACCATATATGTATATTAGACCAGTTCAAAAATGTATGGGAAAAATTTTGTGTCTTATTTTCTTCGGTGCGCGTCCATTTTCTGAAAGTTCTAGCCCTAACGAGATGAAAAATATTTCAAGACCCCAAAAATTTTGATCCCTAGGTATTCCGAAAATCGTTTTAAGGTCATTTTTTGACTGTTTGCGGCTTAAAACCTTTAAAAAAATGTGTGGTCCAAACCAAATGATATATGGATAAAATTTTTATGGCAGATCATTAATAATAATCCAGGCAATTTTTGGTTTTTTAAATTTTTTAAAAAAACAATGTCCGCTATTTTTGGCGGAATATTTAATCTGCAATTTAACCCATAAACTAACATTATCGGTTTTCCACATCAATTTTTTTTATTTTTTTGTTCTAGCAAAAAAAAGTTAGAATTTTTGTATTTTTGGGTGAAGATTGGCCTTTCTAACGGTATATAATGTTCTACATTCTTTGGACCATAAAAATAAAAAAACAAATTTTTTCTATGGTTATCTACAACCTGCAGCAAATTTTATTTCTATCACCTTAACCGGGTGTAAGTTGGCTCTTTGCAATTATAGATCCATCACGCAAGACATGATTACGCTGAATTATTGGAGTTCATTGTAATCTTTCTTGGGGGGGACAAAGAGAAAAAAATACGATCTAGATATCCAGGAGCAATGCACAGAGCAAGATGGATGTCTAAAGCCATTTATTCATTAAAAATTTGGATGTTCCGAAATCAGTTTCCTATGTCTCCTCAAGAAAATAAACTGGTTCAAGATGTTTGCTTATTTGTTGTTGGAGTGTACCAAAAATATTGGTTTTTGTCTCCACTTCCAGCAATGGCACCTAGAAACGATTTGGAGTTACTGCAGAGTCTTGAAAAGTATAAAAGCATCTAAATTTATTATTGAACTTCCTAAAGTCACATTTATTTCATTATGCAGGTTCAAACGTATTAATCCTCAGATAGCAGCAATTGCAAAACAAAAATTCGAGCATCACTTATGGTATCTTGGTGAAGAGCTTGTGGGGCTATTCTTTTTCGATAGATCACTAAGTGTTGACACTCACAAAAAAATGGCGGAGTCTATTAAAAACAATCTAGGAAACGAAAAGACTTTGGAAAAGGCCACTTGTAAAGCTTCATATTTAAATGCCAATTTGTATGATTTCGTTACCATCAACACGCAGTTCTTTTTTAAAAAACTAAAAATATCTACAGATTTCCTAATGCTTGACCCTGCTGAGTGGATTAATAACAGAGATTATGTTAGTGGTCTTCAAATTGTGACACAGCTTAATGTCATTAACGATTCAGCAGAAAGATGTGTGGCCTTAATAACTGATTTTAATAAATCAATAACATCTAATGAAGAGCAAAAACAATATTTGCTGCAGGTTGTAGATAACCATAGAAAAAATCTCCAAAAATTTTCAAAAAATAAAATACTTACAATTTATTTTTTTTGTTTTTTTTTATTTTTATGGTCCAAAGAATGTAGAACATTATATACCGTTAGAAAGGCCAATCTTTACCCAAAAATACAAAAATTCTAACTTTTTTTTGCTAGAACAAAAAAATAAAAAAAATTGATGTGGAAAACCGATAATGTTAGTTTATGGGTTAAATTGCAGATTAAATATTCCGCCAAAAATAGCGGACATTGTTTTTTTAAAAAAATTAAAAAACCAAAAATTGCCTGGATTATTATTAATGATCTACCATAAAAATTTTATCCATATATCATTTGGTTTGGACCACACATTTTTTTAAAGGTTTTAAGCCGCAAACAGTCAAAAAATGACCTTAAAACGATTTTCGGAATACCTAGGGATCGAAATTTTTGGGGTCTTGAAATATTTTTCATATCGTTAGGGCTAGACCTTTCAGAAAATGGACGCGCACCAAGGAATTTGAACAATTTTGAAATTTGAACCGGTCTAATGTATATGTCCAAAATTTATGAAATGAAATAACTGGAGACACAATACAGCCAAGCTCGAAAAATCTGTGAAAAATTCTATCATAACTAAAATTTATTCCTTTACAGTGATTTTAAAATCGTTATAAGTTTTTGTAATAACTCCTCCGCTTATCGCAAGTTGGACTCAATGAATTTATGCCCGATAATTGCACTCTATGTGGATTACAACCAGCAAAAAAAGTAAAAGTCATTCAAAAAGAATTACTTTTTGTACCACTTCCAAAACCGCCATAGTGAAGTACTTAATATATTTATGGTTGCTTTCATTTATGCTGCGGATTTTTTGATTTAAAATGTTTGGGAAAACATTTACTTACCCTTCTTTACATGGTGTAAAAATTCTGTTTGTAACGATTACAAATTACATTTCTATGTCGCTAAGAATGTCCGCCCCCCAGTATTAAGAATTGTAATCCATAGTAGAGGGTATACTCGTATAAGCTTCGACAGTACAACATTGAGGTCTTTTTTATAGAAAGTACCAAATACGCCTCCTTCGGGCGGGCAGTTTTTTTAAGAAACCGAATTTTAATACAAACAAAAATACAATTAAAATCAATTCTTTTGAATAACAAAAATTTGTAACCAAAGATTTGAATTTCCGCTAATGTATAAGGAATATTACGCAATTATTAACAATTTCCCATCACAAGTTGTGATGAATATTCGCTTCTTTGGATGCACTTTTATTTGCTGGGATCCTGTACATTAGTATGTATATTAGCTATCGCATACGAGTGTGATGTGTGAGTGTGATATACGTGTAACATCAATTTCATCTGACCTAACCAAGCGACCATATGTGATATCTTTTGAACACGATTATGAGGAAAGCTGCAGTAAACATGACTTGTACCAACTTCAATAAAGACCATAAACTGTGAGATGTTACTGCAGCCTTCTTCCAAGCGGGTTGTGGTTTATACCAAAATCGCTGGTAGAGACTTTGTGTTCAAATGTGGAGTTGCATTGCAACCGGGTGCTACAGACCCATTGAGCAGCAGAGGTGATAAGATAGGCCTCACTTCCACCAATGGGGATTATGTTCCATACTAGCATAATCAATTTGGTATCTCCTGGTTGCGGAGAAAGGGTTGATTATATGCGGTAGTACCAAAATTGTCAGCTCCATTTCCTAGATAATCCAAGTTTCACTTGACTATCCCAGAGTGGCGTTGGTAATCGCATTGTAACATGCCCAGTGTGTCGCACACCGTGGATTAGGCCTTCACGGCGAGACTTACGTTAAACCCTCATGGACTTCTACAGCCTTCTCAACCATTAAAAAGGGTCGTAAAAAATGGCGATGAAAGACAAAAGGCAAAACAAGATTATGGATTTCAGCAAACGAAGAGTCTACTCTTTTGTGGCGCTGCGTAAATGTTAATAACTCTAACTTTGTAGTGGTGGATGACTTCATCAACCTTAGCTCTGCGTTAATAAAACTTGTGATGTAAACTTAGATAGAAAAAGAGTGATATAATTGGCTTAACAAACAGTTTAATGATAAAACTTTTTCTGGGCGCACAAAAGCCCAGTTATACTAAACAATAGTCCAACACATCTGGCTGTATAGCGTAGAATTCTGAGTTAAGACACAGTCGAATGAGGACAGATTGATGAGCGCTTACATAGAATATGGACCTTGTGCAAGTCATAAATTGTACTCGTACACAGAAGTTAACATGATGAAGCGCATCAAAGTTAATTACGTGATATTGTGAGTTGGAATGGCAGCGCATAAACTCCATTGGAAGGACCTGGTCTTTTAGAACCTTTAGGAAATTTATGCGACGAATTAAAGAAAAATTGAATTTCATACTTTTGTAATCTGTTTGGTTACTTATAAAAGCTTGAAATCAAAGCTCATATTAATTCAGTCTTAAAAATGTAATCACGAAATCAAATGAACGTTCAAAATGTTTCTCAGAAATAATTTCATTTGTAATCTTTCAAAATGTGCATTACTTAATATAGAACTAGCAGTACGAACGATTATCCTTAATGCAGGACATAGAATGCATTGTTTGGTTTTTTTTGACTACATTTTTAAATGTCATTCTTAGTTTACTGAAACTTTGCTAAAGTTCAAGCTATGATAACCATGAATGGTTGCAACCATAATTGAGAAATGATGCAGGTCATTTGCGTGGTAGAGCCGTAAAAGTATTTAGAATTTTTATAAGTCGAGAAAAATTACAGTAGAGCAACATATCTTCTCCATAATTCAATAACAAATTATATATTCGTATATATTATATATAACTTGTTATATTATATAACTTCGCAATACTAATGATAAAAAAATGTTGTATATCTTAATAGCAGAAATATGATTACTATATGACAGTCTACTTCACTTATTAGAATTTTTCACTTTGTAAATTTTTCATCTTAAAATATGGAATTATAACTTTACCTGGAATTTAGAGCTATTCCGTAATATAACGAAAACTGTAATAACCGATTAAATGGTAAAAATTAAAAACTACCAGTAATTTTTTAAGATTTAATTAATTAAGTTATTGAGTTGTTATGCAAGTAAAGGCTCAAAAAAAAAGAAAAAAAAAAACAAAAGGAAAGGAAAGAAAAAATAATTAGTTTAGCGATAATCATTTCCCGGTTCAGAATGGAAATAAAGATGGATAGCAAACTATCTGACGGCGATATCGAAGAAAAAAAGGATTCAAGCGGATAATTATAGATGAGGAATATCTTTGAAATACGCAACATGTCTCTTTTTGTAAGTTTTTTGGAATAAAGAACAAATTTTTAATGTGTTTGGAGGTTTGTTCAGCTGCCTGGCTACTCTTACTTGAAAAGATCTGCTCATATAATATTTTGTGTTATGAATAATCAATTGATTAGTGGAAATTAATCGATTAAATTTAAATAATTCAACAAGAAACAACGGTGATTGATTTTTAATAAAATAATAGTACGAATAACTACAAAATGAGGAGAGGAACAACCTAGAAATTGTATCAAAAATGGAGACACGTGCACAATTCGAGGAAGACAGAACAGATAACGTATAGCGCAATTGAAGGGCACCTGGATTTTCGTTACATTGATTTGAACTGCATCGGCGTACTCGTAGATGACATTACTATCAAGACATTCGGGCTAAGCATTGGAGTACAACTGGGCAACTGGATTTTCGTTATATTACTTTTAACTGTACCGGCACATATTTCGATACAATAACTATTAAACCATGCACTAATTTTCGTTTAACAGGAAGCGGAATTATTAAATCGGAATTATATAACCGCCCAAGAGCCATATTCACGCTCGAAACTACTTAAGAGCAAATACCTGACATTTGTATCCAAATGTGCAATTTATGAGCCATTAGAAACGGCATCAAAATGTTTAAAAATTGTTAACGGGCTCTAGCTAAAATGAGACAGAGTGTTGCAAAAAGTGCTAATAAAATTTGCTCTCCGGTGCTTTTAATCTACGTTGCAAGATATGTGGCGAACTTGGAAGAAAATACCCTGACTTTTTTTTTTTTTTTTTGACAAAATTAATCACTTCAATTCGAAAAACTGTTTTAAAAATTACTCCCCTTCCACAAGCTAACCGTTTGTGATGGCACTTTAAGACGGGAAATCCAAACAATAAGTAAAAATGGAAATAGATTTCAGCGGACAAGAGCACGAAATCTTAAAATTTGTAAAGTAAATATACAAAATTTTCAACTTTTAGGCTTTTCAATATTCCAAGTTGTATGATGAGAGTATTCGTTCATGGAAGCTTGATAGTGGTTTAGAAGTTAGTTTGACTTTCCCAATTCAATTTGTTCAGAATTAAGTATTACTTTGGTCTTCTCAGCTTCAATTTTAATTTTAATTTTAAATAATTTGACCTGATGGAAATTTCGAAAAATACTATCAATTTCTAGAGCACAAAATGTATGCCTTTTATACAATTTGTTATTGAAGGGTAGTAATCTTTTATTTGAGTCATTCGCTTCACCCTTACTTTAAATTAATTTTTAATTTTAATAATAATAATACTTTTATTAATTAATAATGCGGAATTACGGCATTTTTGCATATAAAATGTAAAATATTTCTCTTTTGATTTGCGTATTTTTGAATTTGATCCAAAATTTTGCATGTGCTGTTCTCTTATCTTTCGCCACAACTTATGAAAAAATATTTCAGTTTGTTTACTAGAGATGGATATCCATGAATATGTTTTTCATACAGAATTTATTTTCTGAAAAAGGTTGCAAAAAATTTAGCGAAAATTAGTAAATAAATTTTAATGTTACTCTATAGCAAAATAAAATTTTTTCCGTAAAATTACTTAGAAATGTTTCATTAGTTCGGTAGTAGAGCACCCACTGACGTGCTCTAATAAACAATATTTGCGATTATTGGCTTGATCGATAATCAATGAGCTGTAGGCGATATAAAAGTGGCTTCTGGATAAATTCAAGTAATTTTTAGCAGTGCAGGAGGACATTAGAAATTTAAATATTGTGCGTAGCAATTGATTTCTTTCGATATATAGGACGTTAGAAAACTAAATGTTGTGCGTAGCAATTGATTTCGTTCGATATGTAATTTTTTGTTGAGTTTCTGTGCTAAAGGATAGACTACTACTACTTTTCTTTACTTTCATTTTTCCTTTAGCCGAGAATTAGCATTGCGTCAATGTCTTCTCATTAAAATTCAAATGAATGTTTCTCCCTACAGCCATCCATCGGGTTTATATTCCGATTATCGTATCACATTACTTGTTAAGACGTAATTTATCGCATAGTAGATTATACGCAAAAAGCGCCAATATGTTCCCATTTTGTGGCGATTTCCATAATCACGTCCTGTGCGTTTTATATTTGCCAATAAATCATTATGGACTTTTAATTTTTATTAAGTATTCCGTAGTCGACACCCACTTTCATTAGTGAAATGTGTTTCCCTTCCCTTATGGAAAAATGATGACAACACCTGTGGTATTTTTTACCATTTTTCATCATACGTTCAACACTTCAAACACATCTAACGAGGACTCACTGCCCTTTGAGGCATCTGCCAACTGCCGTCCAAAATTTGTTGTTTTTACTTGCAGCAGCAACTACGACGAAGGAAAGAGGCAGGGTGCAAGGAAGAAAAAAAAATCTAATTTAAAGCTTAAATGTTGGTTTCATAATTTGCCATCGATAATAGTCGCACCATTTACCCTCCAATCACTGAGAAGGAAAGACAATACCTTGAGTGGGAACCTGAAGAAAATCTAATAATTGGATGTGCCAAATGGTGTGGTAAAAAACGAATCATTAGTACGCTTCACACATCTTCGTTGATAATAATAGTAGGATGTCGTACATCAAAGGTGGGCAGCAAATTTCACAAAGTGAAATTTTGAATTTCGACGTGAATGTAGTCAGAGAGTTACGCTAGTTCTATTTTTGGACTTACGGAGTGGATTGAATTTATAGTGGTGTTAATGACACTTTCGTTAATAGCTAAATTTTCTACTTAGTTTTCAAAATTATTTCTCAAAATGGGCGGATAATCTTTTTGAGCAATTGAATATAATTAAAATATGGAGTGAGTTTATATTATAAACAGCAAAATTTCAGAAGAACTTTTGATTTTTTTAGTCCTTTTGATGATTAGCATTGCACTGTTAGGCCATTGCAACCAAACCTTTTGGATCAAGACTGCAGGCATTCATTAGGGTGCAGCTTTTCTGAACATTCCTCAAAAGTAACGTACTACAATTTCCGTAATATATCACTTATTTAAAGCTATTCAATTGAAATGTCTGCATACAATTTTAAATCATTTACAAAGAGAAGTGATTTTCAGAACCACAAGTAATTTTATAAATCACTAATACAAACTAATGAACGTAAATGTGTTCACATTTTGATTTACCTATAATTAATTTTATAAATCATTAATACAAATTAATGAACACATTCGTCTATAATTATGTCACTGGGTGTGTTGAACTAATTGTTGATAAAGAAAACCCAATTACAGATTCGAATTCAGCCCACCAAATTACCCTAGGAAAATTATTTGGTTGCTCCAGTCCAAAAGCTTGTTGGCTCGTGTAAAGGTTTTAGACTGGAACAACCAAATAATTTTCCTAAGGTGATTTGGTGGGCTGAATTCGAATCTGTAATTGGGTTTTATTTATCACGTCAAGTTTCCGCTGTACAAAAAAGAATGTTTCTATTCGTTTCTTACATAAAAAGTCATTAGTTTATTTACAAATCAATACATTTTTAGAAGTGCATGGCGTTATTTGAACGTCGTTTGTATTTTGTTGGTTCGGTTTCACATATTAGAGTCCAGCAATAGTCTCCCAGCATGCTTTTATCCCAAAATCTTTGATGATTTCCTTCAATTTTCATTAAATCTTGCTGAGCAGGCTCCCCTTGCTCGTCGCTCCCCACACCTATGTTTTGTGGAAAAAAAATCTAAATGCGAATGAAGAAAATTCATTTTGAGTAACATTCAACAATGATAATTTTTCAATAATTCAGCAACAATTTGTCTGTATTTTTCACTCTTGTTCCAAGAAAGCTGTTCACGATGCTCTTGAAAGATTTCCGGATTGCTTATTCTTTCTCCAATAAACATTGTGAAAAATTGCCATCATTCAATAGCATCCTGAAAAATATGCCTTCTTTGATTTTAGCATAAGAAATTTTAGGAAAAACCACTAACAAATATTTACCTATAAATGCTGCACCATCTTTGTCCAGAACCTTGGCGAGGTTCTTAAAAAGCCCCAATTTTATGTGCAGCGGCAGAAGAAGAACGTCATTTGGATTTATTAATGGTTTGTTTTCCTGGTAAATACTCAGTTCTTTTTGGTCACTCTATTCGGACGTAGTGATGACATGTAGATCGACTATCCCATAGACAAAGGAAACAACAATATTTTGTGAAAACTCGTTGCATACCAGTCAACAAACCAATAACCTAAAACGAATTTACAATTATTTACGGTGGTCTATACTATATATATAAAGAAATCTAAATCACACACCTTAAGATCACCACAGATCTTCTATTTATTATCGTTGTATTTGAGTAATGCCAAAATTTCAGTCATTGATTCGTAATTTTCCTTTGTACTAACGGCAACAGCAATTGGAAAGGATGTTTTTTCATTCCTACTTCGCAAAAGAAGAGTCTTTAAACTGTACTTAGAGCTATCAATAAATAATCTCCATTCAGTTTTGTCATATGGCTGGTCCATTTTTTGAAATAAACCATCAACATCCGTGCAGTATAGAATAGAGTGTTTCGTTTCAAAATAATTCAGAAAATTCCAATTTTGTCTCAACTGCAAGATGTTTCCACTGCTGCATGCCTGAAGCTAGTAATTCTGCGTCTTGCTTAGTTAAATGTAAATACCGAATTAGATCATTCAGTTCAGCTTGTTGTACTAAATGGCGTTCATCATCAGCTTGATACAAACTACCACTGCTAGCGAAAGATGTTTCGGGCTCACTGCTCGTAGGACTGGAAATGATTGGTTATGGATCATTTGGTGGACGTTGAACTAGTTTAGAAACCGATGGGACGGACATTCGCGTAAGTAATATTTTTGTCGATTTTTCATATTGAATCCAGCAACATAACAATCGGACTCTCTTCAAAGTACTGGAATTGAAAAATCGAAATAGATCTTCTTGCCATTTGACCACTTGCATAAAACAGTTCTGCAACTTTTGCAAAACGTTGTCGGTGTTCAGCATTTTGTTCAAGTTTCTGACAGCAAGACCAAAATAATATGTATAAATATGCATATTTTAATGATTCTAATATTGCATATCCTTTTTTCCAACCAAATATTCACCAAACACAACGCCAAAATAGCTTGAATCAGTAACATACGATCTTCATGCTTAAATGCTACTTTTATGAAGATGTAGAGTGAAAGTGGGCTTCTGTCAAATTAATAATTGTGAAATTGTAGTGTCAAGTCTGACTGTTTTACAGTATCGCCAGAGTGCGATAAAAAATTATCAAGATGTGATTGCGTAGTTTGTAACCATATTCGAAATCAGTGCATCCAGATTAATTAAAAAACACGCTTCGTTTGTCAATTGTTTTGGGACTCAAAATCATTTCTCATTGTTACCGATAGGATGCTTTTTCTTCCACGCATACAAAGTTCCAACGTAGTAATCTAAACGAATTTGGAAGTTGAATTCAGATGTTGTTGCACCAAATGTATGCCAATCAAAAAGAGAGCGCTAATCAACTTAAAATTACTCCTCGATGTGAATTATCGAATCAAAAATAACTTTGGTTACTTCAATGACTGTTGCAAATCGTATAGAAAACCCAATAAACCATTGACCATCGTAGTTGCCAACGAAACAAGTAGAGGATTTTGTTTTCATTTTTTTCTTATTCGCTACCTTGGAAATGAAACGGGAGAAGTAGGGGTGCAATATATAAATTCTGGTGTTTAAACACTTATCAACATTGCCACAAGTTAAATGTGATGGTGTTGTTGTTGTTTTTATTGTGGCATACACCTTTACGTCGCTGTAGTAGCCCAGTCGTCAAAGACACCAAATTGTATCCGTATTGGTGTTATAGCCATTATAGACATTATCGTCCAATGATTCGACTGACGGCAGAGCTATGCTGCTGGCGTTGTTGCTTTACTAGTGCCGCAGCTGCTACTGTGGCAGTAGTGCCGGGTGTATTCGTTGCACGTATTGTTGTCGCTAATAAGCTTTCTTGCAGCAAATGTCGCTCATAAATTACCTCAAGGGCCATCGTTTCTAATTAAGTAATTGAAGGCAATGTGCCTGGTTGGGATTTATTGCTGCGCGCAACTGCGCAACAAATATATTTATATATATATATATATATATATATATATATGTGTGTGTATGCGTGTGTATGTACATGTATACATCTCCACTCTGTATTGGACGCAATCTTCATTACAGCTCACACTCCATCACCTCACACCAAGCCACAGCCTCCAGTTCGCTGCCCTTCCAGCTCGTCAACACCTCTAATGTAACGACCGCGCGTATTGACACAGTGGAAGGAGGCACAAAAGTTCAATTAGATTGGAAATGTTCGTTAAAAAGTTCATCATCAAATAAAGTGGCGTTGGGCGCCAAAAGGGAGGAGAACAACATGAGGCATTACAGAGGCTGGAGAATGTGAATGTGGAAAAAGGATTTCTATGCGGGTTTATATTTCACCAAAAACCGAAATGAAATCAACGCAGAATGAATTGGAATGGTCGATCGCTAAACCAGCAGCTCAATGTGTCAACAGTTGGAGAGGAACATTAATGCACTGCCTGCACTGTGGGGTAGTTGGGGCATCTAATAAGGATATATTCATGCGGTTTCTGTGTTGTTTAAAATGCCATAAAAATGTAAACAATATTGAATACTTACTTATTTACTTATTGCCTTATAAATGCTATAAAATTTTAAATTTTGAAATTTAACGAAATATAAAGCTAAATGTACTATTAATTAAATGTTTTGAATTAAAAGGATAGGTAAAACCAATGGATATATTCATTGCAACTGTGAATTTGTTTAATTTCTTTGCTACAATTATGCTAAACCAAACCTATTGTGAATTAAATTTAGCACATTTCGAAGATGCGAGAGAAACATGTAAGAATTGATAAATTGCAAAAGCTTTGCCCATCAAGCACACCGTTAGTAGGTAATTCTGTCTTCTTGAACTCAACATCAGCCCTGAATTGTTGCAGATTTCTTTCGAGATGGCTCAGCATTTCAACATTCTCCTTATGTGTCTGTCGGGCCACAGGGACATACCAGGAAACTGCAGAGCAGACGAGCTGGCAAGACTAGGGCCAATCTTTCAAACTCCAGCCAAGTTGGAGTCCGTGGGCAGGCTTCTAGCCACTTGCAAGCTCCTACTGCAAGATAGAGCATATTTAGCAGCAAATCGTAGATGGGCGTCTGTCCGAAACTGTAATCAATCCCGACAGAAGTGGCCTCACCTAGATCTGAAGCATACATCCATATCGCTGGTTTCCGTGGTATCACAATGGACTATACAGCCTAAGTAAGTCTGTTTATTCAAGCTGTCACACTGACCTAACCTGACCTAACTTAACCAAACCTAATAGTATGATCGGACATAGCAACCGGTTTGAAAACTTACTTGCAATCTACAGGCGAAACAGCAAGCATCCAAATAAACCCACTTATTGGATAAAAATCCTTTCATCAAATAATTATCAAATTTTAGTTTCTCATATTTTATGAGAAATTGCAATATTGCATACCAGAGTGTAAATCATTCAGTTTTACACATCTTTGCAAAACTCGAAAGATCAAAGGACTATCAATAATGAAAGAATAAAAACTATTTATTGATAACAAATCTTCGAGAGGGTGTGCAAATAATAGAATTGAAATTATTCAAAATATTTGTGATATTGTTTGACCTGTATTGCCGTGTGGTCGTATTTGGGATTGATATTTCGTTACTTAATACGTTTCTTAAAGGTATTTTACTATAATATTACTATAACTATTTTAAGAAATGCATGTGAAAGTATATAATAATACAATAAAGTTTATAGATGTTTCATAGTGTAACATTCTCATTGCCTATTAAAGTACTTATGGTATAAGTCGATTATGGAAAGTATTATTTTAACAAGCAGCTAACCAAAAAAAAAAAAAAAGTCAAGAGTTTGGATGTTTGATAAAGGTCGTTGTAAAGCAGTCGTTTCGATAGTATTTCCAAAAAGTTTTGATTTGGTGTTGCTGCAATATTTCGAAGTAACTGTCAATGGGGACCGTTATTTAAAGATATTGAATGGGGTTTTTGTACCCAGAACTGCGCCGAAGACGTACATGTCTCAACAGTATTTGGTTTCAGAGCAATTGACCGATAGCCAGTTATAGCGGAGCTCCAACGAAAATTCTCAAATAAATTAATATCGAGAAACTCTTCAAAACCAATTATTTATGTAAATTAAAATTGAATTTTCTATACAATAAAAATAAAAAATTAAATAAATAAAATGTTTTGATCAAAAAAAAAGTTATTTGAATTTCTTATCGTATTGCAATTGGTGCACCATCCTTATGAATAACCTCTGTGTAATGCGAGTATATTGAATTGAACTACCAGATGACGACATCAAAAATTTGCTTATGGTAAAAGGCGTCAATAGTAGGATCTATTCATATTTCATTATTTAGTTATTAAGTGTTTGTATCTTAACAATTCCAATTGGCTTCTTCTGAACCGCACTAATTTTGAGACAAAAGTCTCTACAACATTTAATTTGGGAATTTCAAATGTGATCTTTTTTTAATCTATGTTGGGAGACACCATGAACAAAACTTTTTAGTAAATTTAATAAGTTCGCAATCAAATATGTTCATTTTGGAAATGCTACTTATATATGAATGACGACCCCATCAAAAAAATTTTTGAGAAAAGTGATTGCTTAGATTATTTTGTTTCCAAATATCCAATGTCAACAGTATTTTCAGACAAATATGATGTGCATTAATTGCTTATTTTTGTGGGAAATTTGCAATTTCTGATAATTAGTGCAGATATACGATGTTATTTCACTTTTGGATTTATTCAAATCTAGTGAATACTGTGGCTGAAGCATGATAACGGTGTTATTTTTGGCCAAAAAATCATTACGCAAAAGCCATAAATTTTTTTCCACAGTTCCAAGCGTTTTTCGTATTGCTTCACGCAAACGGCGCATAACTTCAAGGTAATACTCCTTATTTACTGTACGATCTTGTGATAGGAACTCCTGATGCTCTACGCCAATCGAAGAAAACATGGAGCAAAACCTTGACATTTGATCAAACTTGTCGTGCTTTTTTGGTTTTGGCTCTCTTAGACTCTTCCATTGGGACGATTGGGTTTTGCTTTCAATGTCATAATCATATACCCATGATTTGTCACCAGTTATGACCCTTTTAAGCAAATCAGGACCGTCGTTGATGTCATTCAACAATTCCTGAGCGATGCTCATGCGACTTTTTTTTGGTCAAAATTCAGCAATTTTGGAACGAACTTCGCTGCCATGCGCTTCATGCCCAAAATTTCCGGAAAGATTGCATGGCATGAGCCAACCGATATGCTAACATCCTCAGCAACTCTCTAATTGTGATTCGACGATTCTCCATCACAAGTTTCTTCACTTTCTCAACATTTCCATTGGTTGCTGATATGCTGGGGTGTCCAGAGCGAGCGTCGTCATTCACATCTTCTCGACCTTCTGTGAAAAGCTTGTACCAATGTAAACCTTTTTTTGACTCACAAACAAACTAAACATAAAACCGTCAATATGTCTTCGAGACAAGTGTATTAACATAAAAAAAAAGAATAATAATCGAAAGTTGTATGTACGAAGCCCGCGAAATTTGAAAATGCATCTTCTTTTTTTTTTTTTGAGTACACCTCGTATTCCAGTTTCGATTCAAAAATTTGCCACATTTAGTCAAAATCTTCCACTGTCTTGCTTTTTATATTGTAATCGTTATTGCTGTTCTTGCATTAGTAGTTGTTATTACTAAGCTTATGCCATTTGCATAGTAGGTACATCACCATGAAACAAACCAAATCATCAAAAGCGTCATCATTATCGTCATCACTAGCTTCATATCATCATCGTCATCAGGGCCAACCTCCACTCATTGCCAATCATCATTTTACCCCTCACCAACACCAGCACGCCGTCTACTCCTATCCTCCTATTCCTTTCGCCATCATGCTTAGTGGTATCAACATCGCAGTCATCGCCATGAGTATGTGTCACTCTAGAGTTAAGCTTTTATAATGGCGGCAGTTTGTTGCATGATTGTGATGGTAGATGTGATGACGATGCCAGGCAGTCAGTAGTGACACGTCCTCTGATTACAAGTATTGATTGCTGATGTTGTATTCACACACACACACACACACACGCATGCACGCTTGTACATTTTCATACAGTCTTACATATTTTGCATATGACAGACTGACATTTTAGTTTATTTAGGGTAAATGAGAGCAACATATTTTATGGAAATTTCAACATAAATTTATGTTTCTGGACAGAAGAAAGAGAAATTATGTGCATACGTAAAAGCATTTGTGATTAGCAGGAACTAAAATATTCAAATAACCTACATTTTCATAAAAACCGGGTTTACATTATGCACTATTACATACATTATTCGAAAATTAAACCAGTTTCGTCCGAATCTTTTCTGTGGAGCAAAGTTAAAAGGACATTTAAAGTCAAACTTATTTATGTTGACCACCTATAGATCAGATATTTTGTGGTCAACTTAAGCAGGTGGTTAACAAATGATCTCATGATATCTTCGATATCGTTAGATATATAATGACTATGCATATGAATGCATAAGCATTTTGTTCATAAGCAATTTGTTCCATAGAAATGGTGGTTTGCAAGAAGGGGTCTTTTAAGATTGGAGGATTATTAAATAGCTCAGTTTTTAAAGAATTTGTATGTTCACATTTGGTGTGGGTTGGGAATTATCAGTTCAACTCGACATTTTTGCTGTTCAAATTTTTAAAACTTTTAGATATGCTAATATAGTTTTGTTGCTATTTTAATAATACAGACTTCGAGTATCTCAGGAAGTAAGGAACTATACTTATATAAAAGTACATAAAAATGTTTTGGTCCTTCTCAAACAATTTGTTTTAATTAATTTGTATGTCTTACAACTGCTCCAAAATATTTCCAGTAACATTGAATTTAAAAGTAGCGTTTACTTAAATAATATGGTGGTCAATATATCAGGTTTATCTAATTCAAAATAATTAATATTTCGGTTTTGTGTAAAAATTAACCAGCTTAGTCAAGTGGTCACCTTTCTTATTAGGGTGGTCAGTCAACATAATATGTTCATCTGCACATTTTTGTTATAAAAATGAATAAAAAATTAAAAAGCACCACATTTTTAGCCTTAATATTTTGTATAGACTTTAAGTTTATGGAACTAAATCAAATTTGTTGAAAAAAACGCACGTCTCGTTTCTCATATTTTAAGTAAACAATTCTAAAAGCCATCCCAAATGCAACAGGAAGATTCTTTTAAAATTGAGTTGTATTTGGATGAACGGTGCTGGAGCTACAAACCAACAAACATACATACATACATACATGAAAGTCACTGTCACTTGCTGAAAAAATTAAAAGTTATGACAATAAATGTGATTGTTATTGAAATATTTCGTGGTGTCTAAAATTATGCTTAGTAGTAGATCTGAAAAAATTATGTATGAAATTTAAGGAAATTACAATCGATAAATCTTAGGTGTCGAAGTTATTGGATTTTAAGATCAAGATTTTTAGTTTCTTAGTCATTCCCTTAAGAATATCTAAAAAATTTACAATTTAATTTAATTTATTCATTTTAGCTTGTAATTTAGAGGCTTCCGGCTAATTATAAGTAAAATAAAATATGCAACAATTCATCTATTAGATTTAATCTGCTCAATAATATAAATAACAAAAAACACGTAATGAAAATTAAATATAAAATTTATAAAAATATAATATAATTTTAAAGAAGGTATGATTATTAAAGACAAAAAAAAAAGTATGAAAAAAGACTAATTTAGAAGTTAGAATTTAATCAGTATATAATCTAGAAATATATGATAATCGGTGTGTAATAAAGGCTGTTCACAATTTCATTGAAAACATAATTTTACAGGAAAGTCAGAAAGTGTTGCAGAATGTGCCTTTTGCAAGAATCAGGACATAATTTAAAACCTTTTAAATGGCTTGGTAGTAACTTGTAAAATCGTGCTACTCTTACTACAATAGCCCGACCCATGAGTGTGGTTATTTTAGGAATAAGAAGCTGCTTATTACGAGTGGAATGTGAAAAATTAAACGAATTAAAAATAAATTGAGGACTACACAGTCGTACAACTTTACAAATTAACGACAAACTCGTCAAATCCATATAATTTTTAAAACTACAATCCAAGAGACGCTTAACATACGGTGTTATACGATATGAACACGACGCCTCAGTGAATACAAATATCTCATAACTCTATTAAACGGCATCTGAATTTTACTCATATTTTGTCTATTAGTGTCACTGTATAGCTCTAAACAACATAGAATACTAGGCATGATATAAGAATGAACCAATTTCTCCTTAATTGATCTATGCAACACTAAATCAGTGTTATAAAAACTTTGAAGTGAATAATTTAAACGCCGAACTACATTATCCACATGATAGTTAAAGCTTAGTTTGTTATCTAAACCTACTCCCAAACAATGTACATTATGGACCACTTGAATACGTGTGCTTCAAGTTTAAGTCATGATTAGAAAAAAGCGTAGCTTTTGTTTTTGGAATGTTGATTGAGAGTTTATTTTCCGTCATCCATGAACAGACCAAATTTAGCGCATAATTAATATTACTTTTCAGGACATCATCAAACTGATATTCTTCCTTAAAGAGCAATTGTACATCATCTGTAAATGAATAGGAAATGCATGTATTATCAAGGATACTAAACAGATCATTCAAATGCAAAATAAAAAGTATTGGACCAAGTATTGGGCCTTAAGGAACATCGCTTTGGGCAGGTAAAACAGAAGACAACGAATCGTTAACAACAACATATTGACTCACACCACATAGGTGTGATGAAATCAATCGACAGGTATTGAAGTCGAAATTAAAATTGGTGTATAACTTTTCCAACAAGACACCATAATCAACACGATCAAATGCCTTTTCTAAATCCAAGGACAATAACACACAAACTCTTTGATCATAAACATCTTTCCTTATAGTATCAGTAAGACCTATAAGTAGTCCACTGATATTCCTATAATTTTGAAATCCACATTGGCAGTCATTCAGCAGCGACTCACTTTCAATGAAAAATTTGTTGTGGGTTTAAAAAAAATGTTGTATCAAGCAATTACATTATCAAATGGTTGAGGAAAATGCAACGACTGTAGAGGTCCCAATTGATTAGTCGACAAAAATGGTAAATTTTTGTAAAATTTTATAAATTCAGTTTTCGTATATTTTTCTGTACTATAAAAGTTTCGCATAATACGCCGGTCAATAAGTCCGCGGACTAACAGTCAGAGGCAGAGAGAATTTGTATTCATTTTGAACCATCAAGCGACTCTTGTCAAAGTTTCATATAATGTCGATAATTTTTGTGTGAGTTTTATTTTTTTTTATTTATTATTTATTAATAAATTAAATTCCAAATAATAGATAACTATCTACAGTTTTTGAGTTTTATGGCAAGATATTGCAACAATTAAATCTTGATATTATATAGAAGTTAATTAATTGAATAGAATTATAATCGATTTGGAAGGTAAAAAGGTTAAAAACCTTCATTTGCAAAACAAAAATAAATAGTAAAGCAAAACGTTAAGAAAAAATTATTGTTCACAGTGCGATTATCTGCGAAGATGACCACTTATATACGCAAGTTTTCAGTTTGATAAATTCCCCCTAATTAAGTTATTTATAAATAAAAACTTAATAATAATAACTTAAATAAATAATAACTTAACCGTAATATTAATTACGGAAATAGAAGAATAGAGAATCTTATTAAAATAGTTATCATTTAATCTTTTGAAATATTATGTAGCATAGAAGTGGAGGTATTCTGGAGGACGAGATACTCTGATCATTTGTTTTGAAGAATTTGCATTTTTCGTAAGTGGCTCTTTGCCGCGTTGTGCCATATAGGTGAGGCGAGAGACATTATAGGTCTTACAACACACTTGTAAATGACATTCTTATTTTTAAGGTTTAGACTCGATTGCCTGTTTAAAAATGGCCATAATGCCCTAAATGAACGCAGTGTCTTCTCGCAACATAATTGAATATGTTTCTGAAAGGATAGTTTTTTTTTTTTAAATTTAAAATCACCCCAAGATATTTGACATCATTTTGAGATTCTATGGTGTTGTCTTCGAAGTATATTGCTCTCGTCGGGATTCTTTTTGGACATCTGTTAAAATGGTTTCCAGTTTGTTAAGTTCATAAAACTATTTTCCACATTCGTTAAGAGGGCGTTTGCTAACTTACTTGATGAAATTAGATGTCTCCATAATAAGCAATGTCAACTTCTTTAGGAGATTTGAAATTCAAAGTATAGATCGAGTACAAAATTGGTGATAAAATTGATCCTTGAGGTAGTCCTGTCTTAATACTTTTGAACGACGAGATACTCTGGCCAACTGAAACCGCAAATTCTCTGTTGTCTAGAAAATCGGCCAAACTTTTACACAAATACATACGTTGGCACATCTGTTACAATTAATTTAAAAAGTAGAACGTGATGCCATATAGTGATATTAACCCTGTTGACTTTCTGTTCCTAAATAGTTTGTATTTTACTACCAATTTCGTGAATAATACTATGTTCTTATTTAAACCCAAAATTGCTCATACGATATTATCTTGTGAGATGTGGCAATCTCATCTATCCTGTTATGAATTAGTCTTTCATATATTTTTCCTAAATTGCTCAAGAGACTTATTGATCTGTAGCTGGTTGGATTGCTTGAGGGTATGTTGAGTTAGCAAATAGCTATTACTTTAGCTTTCTTAAATGCCTTTAGAAAATATTTTAGACGTACATAACTGTTGAATATTATGGTCAACAATTTTAGCGCTTTTATAGGAATATTTTTCAAGAGCAAATTTGAGGAGCCATCGAATTCTGGAGCCTTTGAAGACCTTAATTGGCCTAGTATGATAGACATTTCACATTTACAGCCCAGTTTATTGATGGCTTTTTAGTTTTCAGATGCAGTAAAACTTCATTTACTTTGCTATCATTTGGATGAGTGTAGCTCAGAGCAAGCTCGTGAGCGTTGGCGAATGCGTTTGCTAGTGTTTCCGCCTTTTTTCTTTAATCAGCTTATTGTGACCTTCCACTAAAATGGGAATTTTCCTATTATTCTTACATCTCAAAAAACGGCTTATCGTCCAAAATCATTTATCTCCAGGTTTGAGATGTTCTAGGAGGGTCGACCATTTTTGTGTGAGTCATAGTCCATTAAGTCACGCAATTTTTGCTTTTTTCTGTATATTATGAGAAGAACTAACATTCATTTTGATAGGAAAAATGCTTTTTAAATTCATTAATGCCTTAAAAAGTTATGCGCCGACTGTACTTGTCTTTGCTTTGTACATATTAAATGACGTCTTATGGACACCGATGATACTGAACGCTGTGGAGGCCCAGTAGGAATGGTTACTTCAAAGATGATCAGAAAAATCCTAAAAATTATGGTAATCGCAAAGTGACGATGTAGTGACATTCTAAGCATATCAGAAGGCAGCGTATTCACTAATTTACATGAAATTTTAGGCTGAAGAAAAATATTTTTCAAATCGAAAAAAACCTCCAGTGAATGAATTGCGCAGACTAATATTAAATAAAAACATAGCGTGTTCTTACCAAATGCTATGACGTTCTTGTAGTCATGAAATGTTTAAAAAAGCGTTGAAAAAGGAATATGTATTGTCAAATGTCATAAATTTTGAATTTTGTCATTATTAATTTTCTTCAGGATATTAATTTATAAGTTACTACCTCAAAGAATTGATAATAATCAAATAATTTGAACCGTAATAAAAGTGTATTTACTGACGTTTATGTTGATTCTACTTCAAATGTAAACATTTTGAAGAAGTAAAATAGCTTTTTTTCGTTAATATAATTCCATGCTGAGCAAATGTGACGTAATTCATTTAAAGATATTATTTCCAATAAAAAAAAAAAACAATAAAAAAAACTTTATTATCATTTAAAAGAATTATTCTCTTCATATATTTTTATAGACAATTTCTTCCTATTGAAGACAATTGAGGTTCAACTTTTTTACAACGCTTTCGAGCTAGTAGTGTTGGTTTTCAATCCTCCTCCTTACCCAAAGAATACATTTTCATTATATAATTTAGGCGGCCAATACTTTGGATCGGATATCGAAGTTAGCTCATTACCGAATTTTTCTCGTAATAGAGGGGGCTGCGTGAAACGCAGTTTCATATATATATATATATCACGGATTTCACTGCTGTTAAGTCTTTCCATGATGAAATGTCAAACAATATTGAACGATAGTACAACTATGACGGTTTAATTTGTCCCTAAAGACTTTCCTGGAAAAAAACTATTCTAAATGACGCTTGTAAAGGGTGGTGCATCAGTAAAGATGTAACAGATGTACAATTCTTTGCAAAGACCGCCTAGACATCTCTAATTGCTGAGAACGTCGCCTGGTGGAAGTTTCGGGGTTTTCCTCAGTACTTGTTTGCACTTGAGCAATGGTTACTTCATTTCTAACTGCACGAGGTCTTCCAGCACACGGAAGATCACAGACAGCCGCTTGTTGCCCAAAACGCTGAACCAATTGGTTAATTATTGGGAAATGCTCCTATTTCGAACATGAAAGAAATTTCGATATGATCTTTGTGTCTGAATAACCGAATACTGACTTTCAAAGTAAAATTAAACAACTTTGGTTTTTTGTTCTGTGTTGAGCCTTTCCATCATAAATTTCCCAAGTATTATTTAGTTAATTCTGTAAAAAAAGAAAAAAAAAGACTTAAACAAAGATGTATTCACTGATCAAACCTTAACGTTGCTTATGCGCCACTCCATAGATAAGAATTAATAATAATCTAGAAATTTGTTTTTTTAATGTGTTACTATGACTCGTGTCTATTAAACATTCGGCTACACCGACTTGTTGGCGACGGCCAATATCTAATTTTTATAGTTATCGCCATCTGAATATTGATTTAAAATCATCAAATTTATTATATAGATTTTGTCAGAATGAAGTTTCGATTACTTGCATTGTTGGCAAGTCTCTGTAATTATTCAAAAACCGGTTAAAGAAAAGTGAAATATATAATTAAACGGCAAACGTTTACTAACCGAATTAGAGTGTTATGTTTCGAATACTCTTTTGGTAACTGATTTTGGTGTACACTGACAACGTGAGCTAAAATACTGTAATATTATAACCAGTTC
>JAHXMU010026370.1:0-17030 GCA_019455685.1 Philornis downsi
CATTCCAAGGATGCAGTATTCTCACACAGAAACAAATTCATTTATACATGTATATTGTGGGAAGCAAAACTGTCCGGATGTTTTGCATTAAGAAAGTAAGGTAATGAAAATAATACAAGTATAGGTATATTATCAAATATATGTATTTTTTTTTATTTAATTGAACATTATTCTAAATTAAAAAGTATAAAAACTCACATAAATTGCTTCAAGAAAAATAAAAATATTTTAAAAGCAAAAAATTCACTATTCGGAGACTTTTGCATTTAATATTTCCTCCAAAGGCCTTTATTTTTAATTACGCTTTCAATACGTTTTGGCATACTCTCACCAACTTTTGGATGATATCCTCAAAATTTTTTGGTGGGTTGTCAAATGCTCCCAGCTTTATTTTAACAATAGCCCATAAATTTTCTATTGGATTCAGGTCTGGGCATTGTGCAAACCATTCCATTGTCTCAAAAGTTTGGTTTTGTAGCCAGCTTTTAACTATTTTGGCCGTGTGCTTCGGATCCCCGTCTTGCAGAAAAATGACTTCTTCGGCTGATAAGCACTCTCGTCAACAAAATCTGGTAAATTTGTGTGTAGAATATTTAAATAATGCTCCTTTTTTATTATACCTTGGATTCTCACCAAAGGTCCAATGTTCCACCAAGTAAAACATCCCCACACCATAATACTGCTGCCACCATGTTTCATCGTTTCCTTCACATGGTGTTTTTGGATGCGCTCATGCGGCCTATGCCAATAATATTCTTTTCCATCAGACTGGTATCGGTTGACTTTCGTTTCGTCGCTCCAAATAATCCGTTTCCAGTCATCTACTGTCCAATTTTTGTGGGTTTTACCGGACAGTTTTGCTTCCCACTGTAGGTACGAAAAGGTTTGTAAATGTGGTCGTATTAAGAAATTCATGGTTATTTGAATTGACAAACTATTTAAAACATTAAAAAACATAATATTTTCACAAAACTATATCAGAAAACTACTGTGACAATTCCATTTATGCAAAAGAAATCTTTCTAAAAAAATAAAACGACCAAAGAAAAACAAACATTTACTGGGTATAGCTTTAAATCCGGAAATGCACGCAACTGTGTGGAAATCAACAATAACAATAAAGAAGAAAACAACAGCAAAACTTTATTCTTACAAGGCACGCGATATTCTATTTACGTTTATTTCACAAACGAGATTTGAGTAGCAGTCGCAGGATGTATAGTAGAATGCACCCAACAACGTGCCAAAAATATCAGAACAAAAACGGAAAAAGAAAACGAAGCCAAATCTATCATGAACATATAATGGAGGTAAACTGTAATTGATGGACAAAATTTTCTTGTTTCAAACTCCACAAATATTGACGGTTACACAAACTGAAAATAAATTAAGAATTTCATTTATGAGCTTATATGAGATTTGAATTTATTGTAAATTGAAGGCGGAAACTTTTTAATTACATGGCGTTGATTTATTGTCACATTTTTCAAAGGATATAAAAATTTTTTTTTTTTTTTTTTTTTTTTTTTGTTTGAAAAGATTTCTATGCGGGAGTTCGTTCAGATTCAGCAATTCATTTCACATATTTATTTTGAAGTAGCTATAAAACTGTTTCGAAGAAATGAGCTCGAAACTGTTTTTCCAAATAAGGTAATAAAAGTGATATATGAAATTTCGTGTATCATTTCTTGCTAAAAAAAAGAAAACGTTCCAAAAACAATTGACAAATATTTATAAAGTTGGATAAAGGTCATCCATGTATACATGTGGGCGTAGCGTTGCCAGACAAAATCAAATTGTCCTCTTAGCTTCTTGCAGAAATTTCAAAAAATGCTTAGTATGATTCAAAGAATTTTAAATAACTTTGATGAATTTCTTCGGCTAGTGATATACTGTGACTTTTATATTGTGGCCTCTAATAAAGCCAAAATAATTCAGCTGCTGACTGATTGTAGAACAACTCCTGTTTAACAACTACTGAAACATGAAACAATTAATGGAATTTTTATTGTCTCCGAAAAATTCTCTGTGCTCGAAGTATGAAATCCGATTTTATTTTATACGAATTTTGCACAGATCTTTTGAAAATGTTGCGGAATCTAACTCAAAAATCTTGTGAAATCGCACAATGTACTGTTTATGTGATATTTCGAAGAATGCAATGGTTTGTAATATCGATTCTGTAAAGAAATTCTACTTCTTTACAATTTATAATAATGAAAATGTTCATGCAAGTGGAACTGCAAATAAAAAAAAAACATATTACCATAAGAAATAATAGATTATTTAGAATTTAACTAAGGAGAATTGAGTTATGCTAATTTACAGAAGACTAGAGATTTAAAATTTTATGTCCATCACTATATATTCATCACGGATAGCAAAAATGTGAGTAAATTTGGTTAAGGAAATCACTCAATGATGACTTCATAATGAATATGCAGCAGCTCCTGAATACAATCTGCCTTACGATTCCGATATGAGCCCAGTGATTTGAATCTATGTATACTATATTCTGTGTTCACTACATTTTGTATACAAAGTGATGACTGATCCGAGTGCGGTTTTAGATCTTGGAAATCCACAACTGACAAGATTTTCACCTTACGAAAAATTATTGCACAAGACGACAGAAAACAAAATGAAGCTACTCTTTTGTCGGCAATAAAACTGGTTTCGATAGTTCAATACGATAGAAATTCTACGGAGTTAAAGCGAAGCATGTCATTGAAGAAAAAGTTATACATCTTTAGTTGGAAGACAAAGACTTGCCTTCTTTCGGGTATCACGAATATGGTGCCAGATGTTACCGCATCCTCTTCATCATCATCAAGTTGATGTGGCGGTGAATGAGAGCAACTTTATTTTTTTATACCCATCACCATAGTAAGAAAATTTTTTTTTTTCTTTTTTTTTTTATTTATTCAATCTTCAAAATTTTTGAACTAACAATAAGTTATCAAATCTTAAATCTAAATAAAATTAAATAAGCCTGATCAACATCAGACTTAAACTTAGGTTTAATATTTATTATTTAATTACCTCAGCAACCATAATAAGTAGTTATATTACAATTATTACTATAAAAATATAAAATATAAAAATATTACTTGTAGGCCTGTGGATTATTTATTTTAAAATTTTAAAATGTTACTTGTGGACCTGTTCATTAAAGCAGCAGTATCCCTCTTTTTTAAACGAATGCGGCCAGGATGATTTAAAATATTGCGTGCAAGAGGATTCGGGTGTGACTCAAGTTTTGTTAGATATTTGCCTGCGTGTTTACTGATTTCCGAGGTCACAAGAGGCATATTTAAGTCACGATGTATATTTGCGTTTTTAATGTACCACGGAGCCGATGTAACCATTCTCAAAATTTTGTTCTGTTGCCGTTGAATTTTTTCTACGTTCGAAACTGAGGCAGAGCCCCATAGCTGCATTCCATAGCACCAAATTGTTTTGGAAATACATATCTGAGCCCCCAGATACTCCTGGTCATTGTAAAAATCTATGTCGATCTAAGCATGCGCGTCCGATCGTTGGGGTATCTGTTAAAAGCAAAATAAAGGTTGCATCGCTTAAGCTAGGAGACTTAAAATTTTGCATAAACATTTTTCACACTCTTAGCAGGTTAAGCTTGGAATTGCACAAATTTGAATTGACCTTAAAAAGACTGTGGAAACCTTTATTAAAATCTACATATTGCAGGATTTTTTTTTTTTTTTGAAAATTTCGGGTTGGGTAGATACTAGAAGTAAGTCCTAATTCATACATTTTTTTTACAGCAGCGCCCTGATTCTGAGCATTGCAATTAGAAAATATTAAAGAAATGCGAAAATTCTTAACTGAAGGGCAGGCAAAGTCGTAATACTATGCATGAGAAGGGAATAATTTTCGGCAGGACGTTTGTTGCAGTAGCAACATTGAAATTGATATAATTTCGTTTTTTTGTTCTTATGTACGTGTGTTTTAAAGAGAGGTTGCTGATTGTAATTTATCTTGAAGGTTTGTATTTAATTTATATACATATATTTTATGCTTCATATGAGAGCGGTCCCGAACTGACGTACAGATGGTACCAGTAGTTTGAAAAAAATTACTCTGGTGAAAACTGGCAACCTTATAAAACTTATAATATATTTTAAGTTTCAAGGCATCGCGCTGTTTAGTATATTTATTTATGCTGGATTTAGCTCCCTCGGAATATTTTCTATTTTTAAGCTTGAAAAAATGACTCGGTTGTAAAAGATTTGCCAATAATGTAGAGGTAGCATCTGCGGTTGATAGCTATGCTATGGGGTTTGGCAGTGCTTACTATAAACAAGATATATCGCTGGGAAAAAGTGTATCGACCTAAAAATGAAAAATGATGTTTTCAAATAAAGAAAATTTTTCCCAACTTTTTTGTTTCTTCTTTGTTAGGTTAGATTAGGTTAGGTTAGAAACGCCCTTTGTACCATTTCCCCAATTCGTATTTTCTCTTTATAAAAGTTTTTTTTTATTGGCTGCAGGTACAACCTCATCGTTTCGGATTTATTATTTATGTGTAGCAGATTATACGCCATAAAACGTTTTATAGGCTCATTTTAATAATGTAGAAGTTAATCTTGAATGCGTATCCTAACAATTTGGCTGAAATGAAACTCTACTCACTTGTAAGAATATCATGTTATTCTTGACGTATTATCTATAGTGGAATCGCTTCTCCATTAGGAAACATTTTCTAAAAAGTACCTGTGTCTACCAAAAATTTTGCTTAATTTGAAGCCAAGTTTATTGTTTCATAAGAATTTGACAAATCTTCACTCACATTGTTTCTTTTTCATGATTTTTATGGTACGAATTTTCACACTAAATAAAATTGATGTCCACTTTCAACGATTGCTTTAACAATGGGCAACGAAAAATGGATCCATTTGAAATACAATACTTTGATTATTATGTCAACTTAAGCCCACAGACGATAGTTAATATCCATACATTACATGTTTCAGAAAGTATTACGAAATTTACTTAATCTCAACATTTCAACTTCAACATTTTCACCACGTTTGCACTACAATCTGCTCATAAATTACAAAATATTTTTACAGAAAGTGTGGCACATATCGTCGTTGATTTGGGTTAGACATTTAATTGCCTATAAAAATGTAGAATTTTTATACTGCTATGCTCTTTTTGCAACGTTTCGATAATAAATTTTATAAAAAATTCCTACTCACGTATTTGAAAAATTTTTACATTTACTTTGTGAGTGGCATTTTGGTTGTCAAAGGAATTTATGTCAGAGCGCAAATGACAGAATTTCACACATGCTCGTAGTATGTAATAAAATCTGAGAAAGGAAAAAATATTGTTTTCACATTAAAGCATGAAGGTGAGGAGACGCTTTGTGTTTGGCCTTGCTGGGTTTCTTAAGAATTGTGGCTAAAAAAACTTTATATTGGCTGATGCAAACTGATGTTAGCTAAAGAGCTTTTCCTTTGCAAATTATGCGGAAAGGAAATCCCTTTCAGCTCTGTGTCCTTTTCACAAGACGATGTTAGTTGTCACGTAGCTAGGCTTATTATCGCAAGATTGTAGTGAAAATTCCCTGGAAGTTGATTTAGAGAAACTTCTTTGGCCTCATTGATCATCTGATGAAAGTTTGCAAAACAAATCCATCAAATTTGGATGGCGTAAAGCAATGAATTCAGACGAAAATTGAGGCAATGTTATACGTGCTTGGAGTTTATTAAAACTTAAGTTCAATTATTTTTAAAAGAGGGCCAAAATGACGTAATAAAAATATATTATTTTGCCAAGTGAATAAATATAAAATAATTTGTATGGGTAAAAAAAAAAGTTAATTGATTATCGCAAGGTAACATCAGAAATCATCGATCCATTGTTATTATTTAGGTAAAATTAACAGAGTGCCTACAGTGCCTAATAACTATTTGATACAGCCTTCAATAGAAGGTGTGTTTTACTTGCCGATGTCATAGACATCGTTCACTGACAATTTTGAAATGTTACTGCAACTTTCTCGAATGCTACAAAGAAATCAACAAAAGGGGGACTGATGTGAATGAGTACAAACTAAATCAGGTTAATTTAATTAATTCGAACAACCAAAACCACACTCGTTTCGAAGACTGTGCGAAACCTAAATAATATAACTTTGGATTGGCGAATGACTTCATTTTTATTTTAATAAAAATGTCAACAAAAGTAATGATGTCATCCCCAGTTGCTCACAAATGAATGCTGCTTTTGCTTTAGCAAACTTTTTAATGGAAAAAATGTCTTAAGGCGAATAAAAACACAACTGACTTAATTCATATTGAAAAACATTTTGTTTAATTTAAAGTATTGTTTGAGGTAACTTAAAGTAATTTATAATATTTTTACAATATTATTACAATATTACAATATTATAAAATGTGTCCAACTTTTCCGAAAACCTAAGGAAACTAACACTAATTAATATTGTTGATGTATGAGTATAAAGTTTGCATTTAAATCCACATATTGGATGCTCTTTTGGATAAGATTATCCATTTACATGTTTCAAAACCGCCGGTCTGCTAAGGCTATCAGCTGTTAAGTATCAACCATCTGGTGTATTATTTATATAGGTGTAGTGAAAGATTTTCACTTTCAAAGAAAGCGTAAAAATAGTTAAAACTTACTACAAAAGTGATGATTCAAACATGGGCTTTCAGTCAAACAAAACTTTCTTCAACGATGAAGCTCATTTCTCACTCGGTGATTACATCAACAAGCAAAATTGTCGTATATGGGGCTCAAAAAATCCAAAATTGATTGTGGAAAAGCCATTGCATTCGAAAAAAGTGGCCGTTTTGGTGCGTATTACGGTTTGTAGGTGTCATTAGGCCTTAGTTTTTTGAAAATGTTGTTGGAGAATCCAAACCGGAGGCGGTCATTTAAATGATTATACGATATTTCGTACATAATGGCAAAGTCTAAGCATTATAATGAAATAAAAGTTTCATCGAAATCATAGCGTTATGTGTATTTTATTTAGCTTTAGTTCAGAACAAAAATGCATAACCTTGTAGTTGGTCGTCTTTTTAAATTTAAAATACACCTAACTTTGATATGGTTCTGTTTTCAAAACAAAATTTATATTATTGTAATGTTATTCCAAACATAAAAGCCAGAAGTATTTCCCTCTAGTTGTAGGATATAGATAATGCCGATATCTTTACAGAATTGCAAATTTGCTCCTTAAATAGTGCTTAACAAAAAAACAAAACAAAAAAAGAAAAAAAAAGTGAACATATTTCAATTACCCCATTTGTTTTCATTTAAAATTCCTTCATTTAACGTTATCATCCAACCCATATATTTATATACAATGACTGCCTTGTTTTAAATATTAATCTGCATAAGTATTTGCATGACACATTTGTTTCAATATCCCGAATATCATCACTTTATTCTCAGCTTGTGAAAGACGATAAGAAATATAACTTTAATAAAACACTTAAGACCTCTTACGAAAAACCTTCATATGTAAAATCTGTATTTTTCATATTCAAGGGCAGATTTAGCACAAATTCATGTAATCATAATGACTTTTTCAGGATTTTCTTCACATTACCTCAAGCATCAAAATGTCGAATAAATAACACTTAAAGTTAGCACGTGTAATGGTGTAATACGAGGGTTACATGGCATCTACCTAAGCGCCAGCAGGAAAATGCTGAAATAGAGACAACATATTTTGCGGTTTTAAGAAGCTTTTTTGCTCAAACATGGCTTAACCATATTTTTGGTAAATAATACTGATTGAATGTAAAACACATTAGTATTCGTCACAGTGTAAAGCTGAAATCGAAAAAGAATTTTATTTAAATACAGCTGCTCAATGCAAACCCAATATGGCTTTGTGATCACTAAAGTCATTCCAACAGAAATTATCGGAAAACGCCACGATGTATATGGAAATGGATTTAATATATGGAATGGGGAAAAATTGTAAAGACATGGTTGTGATAGAAGTAGTATGGCGGCGGTTCATCCTCAGTGCACAGAAGGGGTTGTCTGCATCCCCGAAATTGCACATTCCGGCTGCTTGTATTTACGAATGATATTTGTTTATTGTTGGTTGATATTAAATATATGATTTTATGTGATCAATTTTTATTTTCTACAAATTTTTACATTTACTTTGGAGTAGTATAGAGTGATTTTTTCAGATTTAAGTTTTACAGGTTGGCAGCACTGGTTGATAATGGCGTCCAAACGTCATCTGTCAAAGTGAAAAGTGTACAGTATACTCTCATCATGGAATGACGAATGACTTACCACAATGTCTAATTTTTGGTGAATGGGCCTTACAAAAGCTTAATGAAAATCCACTGTTTTATCGAAAAATTGTGTTCATCGGATACATAAACATGTAAAACTGTCGCATCTGGAGTGATGAACAGTCACATGCTATACCTGAAATATCCGTTTTTCTTCAAAGACGACCGTGGAAGAAACGTTACCGTCAATGGCGAACGATATCGAGCCAAGATACATGATTTTTTATCCCAATTGGCTAAGTTAAACTTGTTTCACATGTGGTTTCATCAGGACGGTGCAACATGCAGCACTGCTTGTGAAATAATGGATATTATGAGGGATGCATTTGGTGAGCAGCTTATCTCTCGATTGGCCCCCAAGATCTTGCTATTTAACGTCTCTTGATTATTTCTTGTGGGGTTATGTCAAGTCGGTAGTATATGTTATAAATCATTTGACACGGAAAAAAGTGTAACCCCAAAAAGAAGCGTTCACGGTATTTAGTAATTATTGAACAACTATGTTTTATGACTCTCTAAGTCATAAAAATGAGTTATGTTCGTCCGTCCGTTTATCTGGTTCGCCGATTTGAAGGCACAATATCTGCCGTGAATTTTCCACAAACTATTATTTTGACCAATTACAGAGTTCACGGGGATTTTACGTGAGTGTCGCCTTGAAGGCACTATGCGATTGTGCCCCTTTGGGATGGCCAAGTTGACTTGGACTATCTAGGAATAGGAGCCGACAATTTTGAGAGCAAGCTGCAGCTTCTTCCAGCCAAAAGATACCAAATTGATTATGCTAGTATGGAGCATAATCCCCATTTGGCAGATTGTAGTTAGAGATTGCGAATAAGGTCTAGGTGTCTCATTGGTACCTAAAACACATACGATTTTATGAATTTAAAAATTTGCCCCGCAATTTCTAACTGATCGCCTGCAAAAAAACTATACTTTTATCTTTTATATCACTTTATAATTGTTGTAAGAATGCAATGAACCGTAATCGATCTTCCATATAAATAACTGATTTAGCGAACGTATTCTTAGGATCATTTATTTTATTTATCAGACGTAAATTTTAGTACCAGGAGGTAATGAACTGCATAATTCTATAGCATCTATTACGTTCCACATAAATAGCTCGAAACTTTCGAAAATTATTTTTATACCTGTAATTCTTGACTAGTGGATTGCAGCAATTCTGGTATTGAAATAGGATTGCATTTTTACGCTTCTATCTATATTATACGAGGCAAATCCCAAAATTAGTCAACCTGACGTATAGATGGTTCCAGTAGTTTGAAAAAAAAAAATTATTTTGATGAAAAGAAACAACCTTATAAAGTGTATGTTTTAAGTTTCAAGACGCCAAGTTGTTTAGTATTTTTATTTGAGACATCAAAAGCACGATCTCAGTGAATTTATAAGCATAGGAAATAATTGGTCAACGTTATGTAATCCAATATTTTCACTAGAAACGTCTCAGTCCAATCAATGTTAAAGCCGAGCTAGATTCTACTCTGGGAGAGTCTGCTCCTTCGTTTATGACTGTAACATATTGGGTAGCAGGGTTTAAACAGGACCATACGAGCTTCAAAGATGGACACCGAAGTGGTCGACCAATTGAGGTGTCCACGCCAGACACGGTTAAGAAAATCCACAAAATGGTATTGAATGATTATCGTCTAAAGGTGTGTGTGTTAGCTGAAAATATAGGTATTTCAAAAACTGCTGTACATCTTACAAGTATATTTATTGAAGATTTGAAGATGAGAAAGCTTAGCGCAAGAAGGGTGCACAGCAAAAACACCGTCGTGAAATTGTTTCAAGAAAGTGTTTGGCGATGTTTCACCGCAATGAATTTTTGGACCGATTTATAACCATGGATGACACATGGATCCAACACTTCACACCTGAGTCATAGTAACAGAAACAGTCGAAGCAGTGGACTGGGATGGTAGAATCGTGTTCAAAGAAGGCGAAGACGGTTAAATCTACAGGCCAGGTCAAGACGTCTGTTTTTTGGGATGTGTATGCAATTATTTTTATTGATTATCTATAGAAAAGAAAAACCACCAACAATGGCGAATTTTATGCTAATTTGCTAATTTATTGTAGTGTTTAGGTGATAAAAATTAAGGAGAAAGGCCACATTAAGCGAAAAAGAAAGTGTTGTTTCACCAAGCCAATGCTCCAGTTCACACATCCACAATAGTGATGGCAGAAATTAATAAATTAAATTTAAATTTCTTCACACACACAGCTCCCTTAGACTATTTTCTATTTCCAGTCTTGAAAAAATTGCTTAGTGGTAAAAAATTTGCCAACAGTGATGAGGTAGAGTTTGCGGTTTATGACAGTTTTAAAGAGTTTGACAGTTTTTGCTATGAACAGGGTATAGAAGCTATTGAATATCGCTGGAAAAAGTGCAACGAGCTAAAAGGAGATTATGTTAAAAAATAGAGAAAATTTTTCCAAACTTTTTTATGCCTTCCTCGCCGTTCTCGTTCAAGAATTGTGTAAATGATGTCCCCATATTTTTAAAAATTTGCTTGCTTCGAGAGATTGCATTTTCCTAACGTTTAAGTACGTCTAGGACGAAAATTATTTTTCTTGAAATTTGAAGCATTAAGAAATTAGTTTGTACAAGAGAATATCGCTGGAAAAAGTGCAACGAGCTAAAAGGAGATTATGTTGAAAAATAAAGAATATTTTTTCCAACTTTTTTGCGCTTTCCCCGTCGTTCTCGTTCAAGAATTGCGTGAATGATGTTACCATATTTTTAAAATTTTGCTTGCTTCGAGAGATTTCATTTTCCTAACGTTTAAGTACGTCAAGGATGAAAATTATTTTTCTTGAAATCTGAAGCATTAGGAAATCAGTTTGTACAAGAGATTTAAAACACAAAAACTTAGAGAGGGTGACTTAAATTGTATACAATAGCAGTAATAAGCGCGGCTCAAATATCCACACTTTGTTTTGCATTGAAGCATTTGTCATCGATATACAGCCCTCATAACTTGGAGTTGTTCATGTGTGTTCTTGTGTTCAAGTATATTCGCATATTTCGTGTGGGTATACGAAACATGTACGCATAATTCTACAACATAAACAGAGATTAACACTTCATTAATAAACCTGCACAAATTCTTAAATAATTCTCGTTCATTTTATTAATGATCGAGATAAATTGTTGTCAAAATACTTCAATGTTCAGGGAAAGAAGTTGGCTAAAACTCAACAGCGCTCCCAATTTGCAAAAATGCTGTTGGTTATTGAGATGACGAAACCGCTTTTTTTAAATTTGCTGTTCTATAATAAAACGAAATAATACATTACAGATAATGCAGCGCATTTCTGAATTTAGGGCTTCAACCAAACCAAGTTATAATACCATCAAAGTACATTAACAAGTACATTTGTAGGTCTCTCTGAACAATAAAAAACATATGTTGTTGTTCAGAAAAACTTTAATTTTTCATTTACAGCTTTCAAACAAGAAGGAATAAGAAATCTACATATACTATATAGTTTGATCCAAATTCGAATAAATTACAATTTTATGATGCACCCCTAATATTTTCAATATTAGATTTCAAATCTCGAAGGGGTATAAATCAATGTTACTTAGGGTAAAAACAAAAATTCGTTTATTTTAAAAATTCGCAAATCAAAGATGACAGTAAATTGCAGTAGAATTCTTACATTATAGGTAGAAAGAGAAAGATATTTTTCTCTAAAATCCCCTCTTTGAGAGCACTTTTATTAAACAAAAATCATCAGACAAATAGCGGAAAGTTTATTTGGAAATTCAAATTTCACACAGACAATTGTCTAGAGGCAAAAATGTAAGCTTTGATTCTTGACGACATTCTTCATGTATAAGCGTGGTCCCAAAACTAGCCGACTTAACGAAGAAGAAGCAAAAAATTTGGAGCAGGTTTTCTTTATTTTTCAACATGATCCTCAAAATATCCACCAACTGCAGACTCCATCTCTTTACTATTTGCAAATCTTTTACCATTGATCCATTTCTTCAAGTTTGGACATAGAAAATTGTCCGAGGGAGCTAAATCTGGTAAATTAGGTGCGTCATGAAGCAGTTCCAACTTTAATTCATTAATTGTGGTAATCGCAATAGGGATGTGTGAACTGGTGCATTGTCTTGATGTAAGAGCACTTTATTTTTCACCAAATGCGGGGTTTTCCCCATAATTTCATCACCTAAACGCTGCTATAAATTAGCATAATATTCGCCGTTGATGGTTTTACTTTTCTAAAAATAATCAATAAAAATAATTCCATATGCACATCCCGAAAAACAAACGCCATGTTTTTGCCTGCAGATGCAACCATTTTCGACTTCTTTGGACACGATTCTCCCATTCCAGTCCACTGCTTTGACTGTTCCTTTGTCTCAGCAGTGAAGTGGTGGACCCAAGTCTTGTCTATGGTTATAAATCGGCGCAACAATTCGGCTTTATTGCGGTGAAACATCGCCAAACAGTCTACTGAAACATCTTTATGACGCTGTTTTTGCTCTATTGAAAACAAACGTGGCACCCAGTTTGCGCACAGCTTTCTCATTTTCAAATCTTCGGTCAACATACGATGTATAGCACTTTCTAAAGTGTCTATCATTTCAGCTAGCTCACACAGATTGTGGACACCTTAATTGGACGACCAATACAGTGTTCGTCTTGGTAGCTCATATGGCCTCGTTAAAACTCTGTTACCCAATATTTTACAGTCGTAAACGAAGGAACAGATTTCCCCAAAGTTGAATCTAGCCCGGCATTAATATTGGTTAGACTGAGACATTTCAAACGGAAATATTTAATAACATAACGGCGGCCAATTTTTTCCATGTTTACAAATCCACTGAGATCATTTACTTTTGGTGGCTCAAATAAAAACACTAAACAATGTGGCGCTTTAAAACGTAAAACATATGTTTTATAAGGTTGTCACTTTTCACCAAAATAATTTTTTCAAACTATTGGCACCATCTATACTTCATGTTAGCTATCGTAGACAAGAAAAATATATTTCTTTTGAAAACACGTTCATCTAGTTATGTGCGGTCGTCTTTTTATGATCTGAAAAAGATTTAATATCAAAGATAAGTTGCTCAAATGATTGTGTGTTTTGGCGAACACTTTCACTGGCCGAATAATCGACAACTGTAGTAAAAGCTCCTAAAACTGATGTTCAGAATGGTCGTTAAATAGTAAGTCCCATTTTATGGGTCTGAGAATATTATACGTGTAGGCTCACTGAACGTGAGAAGTTCCTTTTATTCAATATATGAAGTGGATAAGAGTTTTTTCCATGCTTCTCTTTTACTAAATTGCTGAAAGAATGTCTAGCAAAATCTGAGCTTTAAGGACACTACCCAAAAAATAGTTCAGTCGCCATATAATAGCCCCCTTTTGGGTTTAACTTCAATAACAGAGTCTTCTAATGGACAAAACAATCCTTGAAATCAAAGATGCGTACCATCATTTGCTGCATTAAACTATTATATTACTGAAATATTCCTTCGAATCACTCTATGAGATTATGCTTTAAATGAATTGCATATTTTGGCGTCATCTTAATGCTAATTTATTTCTTGTTGTAACTAAACACGTCCTTGTGCGTTTGAATAATGGAAATAGCTGAATAACAATCCTTCTTTTTAATACGCGCAATTGATCTCGTGTAATTTGAAGGCAATATATTTTTTAAATTATCAGTATTTGTCCAATGGAATAAACTTAATAAAATGATATTGAAAAGAAATAGGTAACAAGAAATGTTAAATTTATGTCGCTTATTTTGGTTGAGTAAAAGGCAGTAATAGCAAGCACATTTATTATAGATGGTTTGGAAGTAAAACTGCTTATCTCCATTTCTTAAACATTCTGACTGCAAAGACTGCATTGAGAATGACAAAATGTCATTATTCTTTCATTCCATTCTTACGGTGTTGAGTAAGAAGAATTATAATAAAATTACGATTTTCTTTTATTTCTTTCGTTCAAATATCACTTTTGTGTGAGTTTTTAATTAATGAAATGGTTTCATTTACATTTAATACTTATATTGATATCAAAAACTGTGGTTTAGCAGTAAGAACATTTTTGTTCTTTGAACTTATAAATTCATTAAAGAAGGGAAAATATCAAAGTTTACGTCCAATTTGGAGTTTCGAATTAATCCGATTCACCTAGATGGAGACTAGAATAGACAATCTTATACATTATAAGCCGCATAAAGAAAATAATCTCAAACGCTTTGCTATTCTGCGACACGTTTTCAATTCATTACATCAAGTTTGAAAGGACTTCAAAACCTTGATTCTTGCAACGAAGCCTTTTTGACCCATTCCGTGCCGCCCTCATTGCTGAAATCTTTTCTTGCGATAGGATTTGTTCCCTTTTACTCAACAATGAATCACCCAACTCAATTGCAGTATTTGAATGCACTTGAGCATGTCGATGTCGGTACAAAGTTCATATCTCCCATGGCTCATGCGGCGACTATGCTCCGACAACGATAATGGGTTCACATATATTTTCCGGTGCATTTTTCTGTCAAAGTTTCCCAAAATTAACCATCCGTTTGTGTAATATCGCAGAAATCTGTGGTGTATAGCAAGAAAAATAAAATCAATAACTTATGCAGTTAAATTTTTGTTCGTTGAATAATGTGATAGTAATACCTTTTCGCAAGCAATTATTTACTCTTGACGTCCAGACTGACATCTGTACTTTCCTTCACATTGAAAAAGAAGTAGGCGATAGCATTCTTCATTCCAAACTGTTGTCAATCTTCCCATTGCGTACCAAACGATTAGATTAGAATAGACTATTTTTAATATCGGTATAAGTTTCTAAAGGATATGTAAGACTTACATATAACGATTTATAAACGTAAAAGTAAACAGAAAATTTTTTGTTAAATTACCGAGATAGCAACAGAAAGAAATGCTCGTAGGTCATAGAAAGTAACGTAAATCTTCAATTTCCCCTCAAAATTTATTCTATTGAAACGCCCATTGTTGCTTTTTGTATTGTCCTCTGCTCCTTTTCTAGAACTGTCTTCATTAGCCCCACCAAAAAATATAATCAATATCTGCAGGAATACAATAATCCGTTTTTCCTGGTGTAGATTTTATCATGAGCATTATTATTTAACTTCGCCATAACCAAATAATAGGAGAACATCATATTCTTATTTTGTAGCCAGGAATATATAAAACATTACAATTTGATGGTTATCACTAAATCGGTTTTAAATTCGAGCTGCCTTCCCGGAAGTCATTTCATCAAATTCCGTTGTTAAATTTTATAGCAAGTAACTGGATTTCCTTGAAACTTAATGCACAGGGGAATTTAGCTTACAAAGTTGTACATAATATTACAAACGATTTTCAATAATATTAACATATAAATGCCATAGTTTGTTATGTTAGATGCTTCTCATTGGAAATTTTAATCATCTTGAAGAATTCTCCTTCAGCTTCCATGTTTAGGAAATAAATAAATTTCACTGCTAATTTAGAGCATCCCCAAAATAAACATTTCACATTTATGTTGTTATTCTCTTCTAGTCTGCCAAAAATATTTCTTTCTTTT
Organism: Philornis downsi; assembly: GCA_019455685.1. NCBI lineage: Eukaryota > Metazoa > Arthropoda > Insecta > Diptera > Muscidae > Philornis > Philornis downsi. The sequence continues at coordinate 15,926 of JAHXMU010026370.1, forward strand.
CAAACGCATAATATTTGTAACCAAATTGTCGGAGATCCTTAAACCACATTTAGATTGCTTATTTGTTTTTCTTCCAGTCGTTTTTGTAACCCTCAGACTATTTGGCTGTGACACATTTATGGAGATTTGGAATCGTTGTTTTTATAGCTCCGCGTTTATTCTTGTGAAAAATTCTTGAAATTCTGTAAGTGAAGGCAATTTACGATGAGGAGGTGGCCATGAAATATGAAGAGAACGTTTAGAATGCAATCAAGGTGATAGAAATCAAATTGATGCTTTTTCCACGATAACATTTTAAGTGGCGTAATTGTTCTATTTAAATAACGTGATTTTTTCTTTCGAGAAAGCAACGAAACAGATCTGCTAGGGATTAAATTAAAAGTTAATGCTTTCGATTTAGAAAGATTTATATGTATAAAATTATTTTTACACCAGCAACTTGTATTTTTTAACTCATTACATGCACGATTGTTATTCTCATAAACCAGCCATAAGTCATAAGTCAGTTGGAAATCATACGCATATAAATGAGTTTTAGGAGAATGTACAGGGTGGGCCATATGAGTGTTGGCGATTTAATTCTTCAATTTCTCGGTAATGCGTGGCGTGGGGTGGCGGGGAGATATGTTGTTCGCTGCGCCGCTTCCTAGAAATTTAGTCGCCATGGAGCCGTACACGGAAATGCAGCGTGCATTTTGTGTCCGAGCGTATTACGAAAACAATAAATCAGTGATTACTGCACGACGTTTGTATCGGCATGAACACGGTTTACACGATTTAAGTGAAGTTCCAAACGCCAATGTGATACGAAAATGGATCAGAATGTTCGAAACAACCGGCTTAACAGTACCAATTACGGTTCGTGGTCGCCCAGTTTCTGCAAGATCAGCCAACATTGTGGAGCGTGTTCGTGTTTCAGTTCAGCGAAATCCGCAGCAGTCAACACGTAAGAGAAGTCAGTCTTTGGATGTCAAAAGAACAACTTTACGAGAATTTTGAAACGTGATTTGCAATTGAAGGCTTATAAGATTCAGATAGTCCAAGAATTAAAACCCGATGATGCCAATAACCGACTTAACTTTGTCAATTTGATGCTAGAGCGGTT
>JAHXMU010026374.1:0-17887 GCA_019455685.1 Philornis downsi
AATTTTTAATATTTTTTGCCAATACTTTAGGTGTAATGTAACAAAGCATTTTAACTTCTTCAACTGATTTGTTCTTCGCAATTTCGCAAAAATTGTGCTTATAATTGGCTGCCGTTTGAGAATTAAAAGGTATTAATGAGGGTATTATTCAATTACTTTTATCAGTTGCTATGACACTTTACGCTATAATAAAATGATATTTAATATAATAAAACCAAATTGGAAATTTTGCACAAAAGCAATTTTTTATATAAAAAACCTCATTTTCTATTAAAAAAGCATTTATTTGCTTTATTTATAAAAGTAAAATGAACAATAAAGACATCTATTTAAACGATGCATCAACAAACACACTTTCTATATTTATAAGGACGCTTTTCTATTGAAAATATTTTCTTTTTTATAAACAAATTATTCTTTATAAGAAATATACATTGGAGTACTTTTTTAGCATCTACAATGCACTTTCTGCTTAACTGTCCATAAAAGCAAAGTTTCTATATGAAAATTGATTTTGAAGACCACAAAAAATTGTATATCAAGACGCAATCTACTTTATGTGCCTACAAACACACTATCCTATTTTTTTTTTTATAAAAATACGGCTTAAGAAATTTCTACGGAGGTAATTTTATATAAGAAAAGTGGCAGCGAAAACACCGTATACATGTAGGAAATCTTTCGGCACCCATAAATCCTATCCTAAGATATCAGATATACTACTTACGTGTAAGTAATTTTATTTCTTTTTCCACAGCACAAAGGCAATCTTATATTTCTTCCTGTATAGAAAATTCCAAATACAACTATTTAAGTATGTGCTTGTTATACATTACTCATACAAGCTTACTCTCAATGTCGTTAGTATTTTTGAAATATTTTTTCTTCAAAGACAAATCGAAATCAAACCAAATTTTGAAAAGTTACCTATACATTATAGAAAAATTTAAATTTTTTACAAAAGTGTGAAATATCCACTGATTTTGATAATAGTGGTTGTACCGGGTTACCCATTTTTCGGTTTCAAAAGTAAAGTTAAATAAAACACTCACAGAGCAATGATTTCGATTAAACTTTTATTTTGTTTTATTATTTATTTAATGTTTGGACCTTGCCATTATGTAATTTAATGATCGCTTCTGGATTGGTTGCAGCAGTGGCAACCGTTTTGGCGTAGTTTTCGACGGTACCTCGGTGATAACTTGACGAATGTTAATTCTTTAATGTTCCAACGTTTGGGGATTATCCGCGTAAACACGGTCTTTGACATAGCTTCACAAACAAGTCTAACGGCGTCAAATCCTATAATCTTGGTGAATATTTGACGCCACCAAAGCGTCAAATTAAGCTTTCGGTCGTGTTGCGTGGCTCGTGGCACCGTCTTGTTGAAACCACTTTTCGTCCGATTCATAATTTTCAATTGGAGGACAAAAAAAAAAATCGTTTATCATACGGCAAGATTATCCTCGACACGTTGCGATGGTGCGAAGGCCTGACCACATTTGTGACTACTTTAACTATTTTTACGCGTACTTCGATTGTTAATCGATCCATATTCCAAAATGTACCAAAGTGTGCTCTAAACGATTGATTATTTTAGAAAAATACATCAATAGCCAAACTAAATAAGTATTTTCTTACGTCTTTGGTGATATCTTGCTATAGAAACTGCCGCAATAGTGTACAGAATTTTAATATTTATGTCTCTAGCACAATGCATGTGTAAAACGGTGAAATTTTTACGAACCTAGTAAAAAAGATACGAATTTGTTACATAAGAATTGGATTTATGCCTCTCATAACTCATAATTTACAATGTATGATACAATTCTGACAATCGTCCCAATGATATCAAAAACAAGGAAATTTCCAGGCCTACGAAGCTAATATATTTTCTGTCATAAAAACCATAAGTGACGTGAGTGTAACAGAGTATAGCTAATGTGCGTCTACGTCCATCGAGCTGAGACTTTTATATTTTGATAAAGGATAATAAAGTCAATGTTTAGAGTCTACGATGGATTTTTTTCACTTATTTTTTCTTAGAAATACCGAACTGATTTGTTAAGCTTTGTTTTGATAAAATGTTTGAAGCTTTAACGCCTTTTTATCTATAATTACACTTAAATTACAAAAATTATTATTAAACGTTGCACGTTTCACTTAGAGTGACTTGAGTACTTAACTAATACAGACAGTTCAGTCAGGTGACCTGACTTACACCTAGTTTCATCCTATTTTACATTGGCGGAAAATGTGTGTGGTGCCAGAGGATGCAGAGAAAATCGCTAGGTTCTTATCGCCAAATGCTATGAATCGAAGCACAATGCTCAATTTAGTGAATAAAAGCAGTGTTATCCTGTCAAATTCGAATGAGTATGGAACTGCAATCTATTTTCATTCTCAGAACAGGATATATGAGTTAAATAGATCACTTGTGTGGGTGGTACCAGACGAAATGTGGTTAATTGTTCAATTTTTCTCAAGTTTTGCCAGATGCTGCAAAGCAATTTTATGAACGAAAATATAGGTTGCTGCACTCCACCAATTTGAAGATACAGGGAACTTGAAATTGAATATATGAAAATTGATCAATTTTCATGGGATAAACCAGAAAGGGTATGATTAGTCGGTCGATGTTTACCAAGTTGTACAGTATTTTATGAGTTGCAGAGATAAAATTGAAATTCGGAAAATCGGCCAACTAGTACGGAATGTATCAGAAGATATGCGGTTCATATTCATCCTTATACACTAGCTTAGCTCTTAAACAATTAGGTTGCGAAGTACCGGAAGGGTTGAACCGACATAGTCCTTTTATAATCTCCGGTTGAATATATTTTAGCTACGTTTCAGAACAGGCTGGCTGGATGGTAGACACCATAACTATCATAAATCTTTAAAACACTTGACACAGTCTAATATTTAGTCAGATGGCAGCCGGTGATTTAAAATGGGGTATATCGATCCAAACCTCTTGTACCTTCCATGCAAAATGACAGATTTTGCGAAATTAAATTTTTTCTTTCACTGCATTGCGATTTTTGTGTTTATATTTGTTTTTAATCTAAAGATGAATAACATTCCTTCTCATAACTTTTAGTTTCATATCTGCTCCTAACTCGTGGACCGTAATCTGCATTTCCTTAATTGCATTAAAACGTGAAGCAATGGACTTGAAATTCGGATTATTTGCAATACTTTCACCAACAGAAGCCATATTTTCGGCAGTGCGTATAGCGCGATGATGCAAAGCCTGACTACATCTGTATTGCTTCCAGTCTCTTCAAATTTATTTACAATCTTGCCAATTCCATGCATAGCAGGTCAACTATGACGACCATAGTAGGCATAGGCCGTTATTAATGGCAAACCTTTCACTAAATAAATAACACTTCAGATGACAGGCATATAACCGCTGACAGCCTTGCAAGACCGGCGGTTTTAAAAGCACTAAATAAGTAACCCTGAAGTTATTATACAGAGTGTCCGTCGGGAAGATATGAAAGAGAATGAATCTTATATTAATAAATGTTTTATTTAATGTTGGCAATTATGTATGGAACAGAATATCAGATAAATGCCCGCCCTCAAAAATGCGAGCCCTTTTGAGCACATTTTTCATTACATTCTCACACATTTCACGTGGTACTTCATTAATTCCATCATGAATATTTTGTTTGAGTTGCTCAAGCGTTTCTGGTTTGTTTGCATAAACCTTGCTTTTCAGATATTCCCACAAAAAGAAGTCCGGAGTAGTCAAGACGGGCGACTATGGAGGCCATTCAACATCACCATTTCTTGAAATAACTTGTTGTGAAAAGAGGTCTCGCAATAACTCCATTGTAATCCTGGCTGTATCCGATGTGGCACCGCCTTGTTGATACCACATGTTAATCAAGCCCAAAGCAAGCAGTTGTGGCGTTAAAAAGTTTTCAATCATATCACGATATCGTTCCCCATTGACAGTTTTCGTTACGCCGTTTTCAGTTTGAAAGAAGTACGGTCCAATGATTCCTCCTAACCAAATTGCACACCGGACCCTCTTTCTCCGAAATCATTCACTACACGATATATAGTGCGTCTTGTTGGCACGTTGTTTCTCCCAAAAATTTCACGTAACTTTTTCATTTTCGTCACAGCAATCGATGATTGATTTTGATAATATGTTTTGAAGATTAAAACACGTTGGTTTATCGAATATTTTTCCATAGTAAATTTGCCACGTCTCTACTTCACGACTGACAAATATGAACTGTCAAGACTAATGTTTACCAAAATGACGGCAAAACAAAGTAGTATACCTTCCCGACGGACACCCTGTATTTCACTCGAAGTCGTTCAACATTGTTGCAAAAGTGTGCGGAGTGCCAGAAGAGACATGGTAAACTTCTAAATAAATGCACAATGAAAGAACCAAAATTATACGTAAAATTATGAGTGTGAGATGCATCCTAACGAGGGGACTTTTCGTTCGCAGAATTAATTTTAGTTAAAGTCCGATGCTTGCTAATTTTATATTGAATTTAGTACCACTGAGCGAAAAAAACTAATCTAGGAATATATGGTTTAAATTGCGTAATCAATCGATTTTTCTTTATTCCGTCCGCCATTATAATGATATATATGTATAGGGTCATTTTTTAAGATTTAAGTTTTTTTTTTTTCTTGCTGAACGGATACCTACACAAACAAAACTGTCGCATCTGGAGTGATAAACAACCACATGCCATACATGAATTACCGATGCATCGAAAAAACGACAGTATAGTGTGTTTCATGGGCTGGCGGCATCATTGGTGCATTTTTCTTCAAAGACGACCGTGGAAGGAACTTTACCGTCAACGGCGAACGATATCGAGCCACTACACGCGATTTTTGTTTTGCCCCAATTGGCAGTGTTGAACTTGGTTAACATGTGGTTTCATTAAGACAACAATTAAGGTGCAACATGCCACACTGTTCGTGAAGCAATGGATATGTTGAGGGTGAATTTGGTGACCAGCTTATCTCTCGACTTAGCCCCGTGAGTTGGCCCCCAAAATCTTGCGATTTAACACCTCTTGATTATTTCTTGTGGGGCTACATCAACTCGTTAGTCTATGTGGACAAGCCGAACACTATTGAAGCCTTACAGGATAACATAACACACGTTATTCGTGGAATACAGGCCGAAATGCTCAAAAAAGTGACGAAAAATTGGATCTTCCGAATGGACATTTTGAGACATTTATACGAAATTATATTTAAAAATTAAATGGCAAAGACCAATTTATCGATTCCAATAAAAAATTTTAATACACGATGCAAATTCTAGTGTTTTACTCGGTTTAAAAAACAATACGACTAAACAATCACCCTTTAGCTATCACCTCTTCCTCTTCATTGTTGGCAATTCTTTTAGCACCGAACCATTTTTTTTAAATTTGGAAATAGGAAATTCTTCGAAGGAGCAAAATCTCGCGAATAAGGTGCATGATGAAAGAAATTTTGGCTATCACAATAGTGGGCGTGTGAACTGGAGCACTGTCTCGGTGAAACAACACTTTCTTTTTCGCCAAATGCGGCATTTTTTCGCATAATTTCATCACCTAAACGCTGCCATAAATTAGCATAGTATTCGCGGTTGATGGTTTTTATTTTCTAAAGATAATCAATAAAAAATAATCTCATGCGCATTCAAAAAAAAAAAAAAAAAAAAAAAAAACAGACGCCATAACCTTGACGATTCTTCTATTCAAGTCCACTGTTTTGTTTCAGGTGTGAAGTGGTGAACCTATGTATCACCCATAGTCCAAAAGTTCGGCCTTATTGCCGTGAAACGCCAAACATTCTACTAAAACATCTTCACGACGTTGTTTCTGTTCAGCACACGGCTTTCCCATCTTCAAATCTACGATGTATAGCACTTGTTGAAGCGCCTATCATTTCAGCTACCTCACGCAATAGTATTTTGTGGATTTTCTTAAACGTGTCTGGCGTGGGCACCTCGTACGGCTTCGTTTAAACTCTGGACGCAGATTAAACTCAAGGCGCAGATTCCCCCAGAATAGAATTTAGCTTGGATTTGATATTAGTTGGACCGAGACCTGTCAAATGGAAATATTGACCAATTTTTTCCATGTTTACAAATTCACTAAAATCGTTAATTTTTGATAGTTCAACTAAAAAAACAACGTGGCACCTTGAAACTCTAAACATATATTTTATAAAGTTGCCGCTTTTTACCAAAGTATATATTTTTTTTTCAAGCTACGAACACCATACATATGTCGGGTTGGTTAGTTTTGGGACCACCGTGGTGTTATCTCAGATTGTACATCGTTGGGTTGGCGGGCTAATGGAGTTTTAGTCGCTATGAATCACTTCGACGGGAAGCATCGCGCATTTTGTGAGCGCGCATTTTACGAGAACTCTCGTTCACATATAGCTACTAGACGACTATATTGTGCTGAATATGGATTACGGCGAATTAGTGAAGCTCCGAGTGCTAATTTAATTAAAATATGGATAAAGCGTTTTGAAGAGACCGGTTCAACATTTAAACCACAAGCAAATGGTCGCCCAAGAACTGAAGACAATGTTGAGAGAGTAATGGAGTCAGTACGAGGAAATCCACAAATGTCGACTCGCAAGAGATCGTCTGTCTTACAATTATCACGACGAAGTTTGCAACGAATTTTAACATTGGATCTTAAACTGCATCCATATAAGCTGCAATTAACACAAGAATTGAAAGAGACTGACTTCATAGCAAGGCTTGCATTTGCTAATGAAATTGTTAATCGATTTTCCAATTTTAACAATATCCTTTTCTCTGACGAGGCTCATTTCCTTATGAATGGGTTCGTAAACCGTCAAAATTGTCGTTACTGGAACTGTGAAAATCCCAAAATCAAACACCAGAAACCATTGCATAGTCCTAAAGTGACAGTATGGGCAGCAATCTCTGGCAGAGGAATAATTATATTACACCAGTATTACTGAAGAAAGTTTTCAATAGTTTTCGATTGCGGTTAGAGAAGTGCCGTCGTAGAGAGGGTCACCATTTAGATGATGTTATTTTTAAAAAATAAACTCCATTTATTACTCTACAATGCCTTAGATTTATTTTAACCCTACCTTTTGTATTTATTTTTTAATCTATTTTTTAAATATGCACGTTCTATTGCGCCACCCTGTATTTTATTTGCACTTCTACAAAAGCCTTAAGAAAGTAAGAATCGTATACAACTGTATATAAAACTATTTATACATTCATGGAGAAAAATATTTAATACAACCGTATTGTTTAATGCAGACAAATATTTGATATGAATATGTAAACACATTCAAATACATTATTAAAGAGGCGACATTTGGAACTAAAATGATATAAAAAGACATAGATATCTTCACTGATGATATTCCAACCTCATCTTCAGCGATTACAAAAGGGAAAGTTATAAAGGAAAATGAATTTTTCATTCGTTTTTCTGTGGATAGCAATATTATCTGCTATTTGTGGTCTGGACACAGTTTTGGGACAAGTGACTAATGCACCAGCCCCGGCATCTGGCCCAAAAAAGAAGATTGTACGAGTTTCTAATTTTAAATACAAAGTTGTTCGTAAAATTAAACGTAAAAAGAGGGTTAATGGCTAATTCTTTACCGAATCATCAATCTGATAATATATAAATGAAATAAAATTTGAATTTTGAGCATGCACAAATCAGAAATGTGTTCCATTTTATTGATAAGGAATTGTCTGTTTATACATGTTGCAAAAACTGGGTCTCTTGAATAATAAATTTAGTGCATCATTATTGGTAGGAAGAATTTTATGGTAGATCAAACTGTGAAGCAATTATGATATTTTTGTGCTGAAGCTCGCAATTTCGACGACATTTGACTCAAAAATCCAGTTTTAGACAGGTGAACTGACTTACGAGTATATATACCTTTACCCGGTGTCCTTTTGCTTTGATACAGAAAGGAGTGGCACATAGCCAGGTTCACGCTAAAAAATATTCCTTCTTAATGCAAAATAAAATGATCCACTTTGTTAAACTGTTCCACCCCTCTAATGGTGGGGCAAAGTAATCCATTTCCATTCGCGGAGTTAAGTTTACTACTGATGCTTACTAAATTATAATAACTTTAGTCAAACCGAATAAAATAAAATAGATCTAGGAAATTGGATACTTTTTAAATTTCCATAAATCGGTCAATTTGTGTGCTGCTGTACTACAGGAGGTATGACAATAACTTCTATTTGCATTCGTAGAATTTATTTCAGCAAACGTGTAATGTACACCAAGTTCAGCTGATTTGAATAAAAGCAATTGAGAGATATAAAACAAAGAATCATGCGTTAAATCGATCATTTGTATGGGAGGTACTAGAAGGGGCGTGACTACTTGATTGATTTTTTTTCAAGTCTTGTAATGACTTATAAATCAACTCAATGAGCAAAAACTTTGACTGTTGTATCCTGTTAATTAAAAATTACTTAGCAAAGATTACATTTCAGAAAATTGGGTAATTTGTACGATCGGTACCAGAAGGATGTCGATATTGCCGTCCATCTTCTTTCTCGCTCAGCATGTACAAAATTTGGCTGGATTAAATCAGGCATTTGTATGAGACGTGTTAAGGAGCGAGGAAATACCATCCATCCATTTCAATTTTCAGAGCTAAATGTGCGCCAAATTTGTAACTGTTTCAAAGATATGAAATATTTGGATTAAATCAGTCATTTATAAGTGGAACGATTAAATGATTGTTTTTTTTTTCAAATTTAGTCAAGCATTGCAAAGCAAAGGACAAAGGATTAAGAGTTACTGTGGAAAAAATTAGATTTCGGAAAATTTGTATATGAAGTAGGTATCAGATGCGGTCATTTACCATCCCCTACAATAATATGGCAAATTATTAGGATGTGCAAAGTTTTCACAATTTTCAGGAAGATTTGCGACTGCAACCGTGTCTATTACTTAGCCAACTAGACAGACAGGCATCGCTCAATCGACTTAAAAGACATGGAACGCATTTGGTCAAAAGATATTTCGTACCTGGGAGCTTCCTTCGGGGTCGTAGATTTCGGGTAAAGGTATAAAAACTGCGCTAATTGCCGTCCAAGCATTATTGTATTATCGACTAATTCGGTGAGCAGTTAACTCCTCCCTTCGGGTCATTGAATTTAGTGTCTGGAAAACATGCTATACAACTTGTACATGTCTACATGGATAAACTGACTACAATTGAGGAATTAAAAGCCGATGTTACTGGCACCTCTCGAAATGTTCGAACGCATCATCTAAATTGGATTCTAAGAATTGTCCATGTTGCGAACAACAATTAAAAGAAGTAACCCCAGAAGTAAGCCCAGAACTTTCAGACAGTTGACTTATAAAAGCCCCCACTCTGTGTTCCTTTACCTAAATTGAATAGATTTATTTTTGTACTTGCACAAGGCAATGATCGTCATAGTAAAGGTGTTTAATGTGATATTAACGTCTTCAGAAACAGCCAGATAGGTATGACAGAAATAACAAGTCGCGAAAATTATACCAGATTAACAATTTAAACTATGGTCTACCAAACTTAGACTAATTGAGGCAATGAATTAGTGTTATGTGAGGTACGTGGTTAGGTCACCTATTTTCAATTCTAAATACGAGTGTTGTGTTTAGTGGATTCACATGAATATTTCAAAAGTTGTGATAAAAATAGATGAAAAAAGTTGATGGATGCTATAAATTGGACTGGGCATAAGCTTATATATCAACCACCATGGATTGGGGTTCATAGTGTTATGCATAACTAATCGTTAGATAAGTGGACGCGTTCAACATTGTCTTCTCCTTGTACATAAGGAACGATTTATCTTATTTTCTTAGAGAAAATTCCATTTATAGGCATCATTCAGTAATCACGACCACTAGGGTGTGCGGTCCCCTGTAAAAGTATAGTGCCGAATATTGGGAACAATTTTATACAAACTCTGAATTAAAATACCAAAAGCTGGATTTAGCCTGTGTAGGATAAAGTTTTTCCTTATTTTACTAATTTGTTCTAATACTGATACATGCAGGCCACAATGCCGTTGACAACATATCAATTTGTCGTCACATAAGTAAGCGCGTAAAAAAAGTCCTTTAATCATACATAATATACGGTCATTGCCACTTTTTTCCGTTGTCTATTAACCACCATCTATTAACTACCAAGGCCCATCATATTAAATAAAATTCTCTATATTCTATATTCAGGCCGGCGAACGAATCGTGCTGCAAACACAAAACGTAATAAATTATTATCCTTGTTTAAAGATGTTGAAGGAGTTTTTTTACCCAAAAATGTGCCGAAGAAGTAAGATAGAACAACTGCTCACACATGGCGGAGCTCCAACGAAAGTTCCCAGAAAAATTACTTCCCACTGGCCCCCAAGGTCACCTGAGCTGACTGCACCTGAGTTTTTTTTATGCGGTTATGTCTAGCAAAAGGTGCACAAAACGAAACCAAGAAATTTGAATGAATTGAAACAGTCCATTAAAAGAATAATTCAGGCGATCCCGTAATGAATAATTTTCTGATCAGATGTCATATATGCGTGCATAAGTCTGAAGGTCACTTACGACCTATCGTCTTCAAAACTAATTAGTTATATAAACTAAAATCGCATTTTTTATACAATAAACGCTATATATAAAATACATTGATTAAAAAAAGTATTTTTTTGTATTTTTTCTTACATTTTATCCATGTTCGTTCCCATTCCTCCCACATAAAATAGTGGACTTGACATATTTGGCATAGTTGGCAATACTTTTTCGATATAAATTATGATATTATAAAGCATTAAGTTTCATGAATAATCAAGTACAGGGTGAGCCATAAGGGTGTTGGCGGTTTAAATATTCAATTAAAAAAACTACGAAACATAAAAAAAATATATTTGTATTTTTAAAAAGTAGAAGCATGGGAATTTTTAAGACTTAAAAATAATATTGTCCAAATGGCTTCCCCCGGCTGCTTGACACTCTTGGAACCGAAGTCGCAAATTTTGGAAAACTAGTTGAAAAGTTGTTCTCGGTATTTTGTTACTTTCCTGAATAATATTCCTCTTCAACTGCTCTAAATTGGTCGGATTATTCTCGTAGACTACCGATTTGAGGTAGCCCCACAGAAAATAATCGCATGGAGAGAGATCGGGGCTACGTGGGGGCCATTCAATATCCCCCCTTGTCGAAATGAGTTTTCCAGGAAAAACATTTTTCAGCAGCTCTATGGATACCCTAGCCGTATGACATGTGGCCACATCCTGTTGAAACCACATCCTCGAGGTATTGCCTTGAAGTTCTTGTAAAGCTGGCACCAAAAAGTCTGCTAGCATGTTGCAATAATTGTTCGCTCTAACCGTCATCACATGCCCTCTTTCGTCCTCAAAAAAGTATGGACCAATAATACCGGTTGACGTTATCCCAGCCCACACGACAAGCTTAGGGCTGTGAAGTGGACGTTCATGCAAGCGTCGGGGATTAGTCTCGAACCAGAAGCGACAATTTTGCTTGTTCACATGGTCATTAAGGTGAAAATTGGCCTCATCACTAAAAATCACGTTGTTGAAATTGTTGAACCGCTCTAGCATCAAATTGACAAAGTTAAGTCGGTTATTGGCATCATCGGGTTTTAATTCTTGGACTATCTGAATCTTATAAGCCTTCAAATGCAAATCACGTTTTAAAATTTGTCGTAAAGTTGTTCTTTTGACATCCAAAGACTGACTTCTCTTACGTGTTGACTGTTGCGGATTTCGCTGAACTGAAACACGAACACGCTCCACAATGTCGGCTGATCTTGCAGAAACTGGGCGACCACGAACCGTAATTAGTACTATTGAGCCGGTTGTTTCGAACATTCTGATCCATTTTCGTATCACATTGGCGCTTGGAACTTCACTTAAATCGTGTAAACCGTGTTCATGCCGATACAAACGTCGTGCAGTAATCACTGACTTATTGTTTTCGTAATACGCTCGGACACAAAATGCACGCTGCACTCCCGTGTACGGCTCCATGGCGACTAAATTTCCAGGAAGCGGCGCAGCGAACAACATATCCCCCGCCACCCCGCGCCACGCGTTACCGAGAAATTGAAGAATTAAATCGCCAACACTCTTATGGCCCACCCTGTATATGCTTCTGTTTTCTAGCATTTCAAGCTTATGCGAATTTTTATGGAAGTCAGTTTCGATATACAATGACTCTTACAAACGTGTTTCACCAAATGGCATTAAGAATGGTTAAAAGCACATCAAAACTTCAGGTAGGGATCACGTCAACTGTCTCTCATACTTTCTTTTCACAGCACAGTATCTCCAGATATGGGAATGTCGTTGATTGCAACTAAAGGAAATGCCACATCAGTGAGTTGTGTTCGTAATTATTTTACATTGTCAGCCATTAAATGAATGAAGGTATATATTCCGTTCCCAAAAGAATGAAGTCAAATATCGTTTCATACGCCAAAAATGCATCACCCAAAAGGAAGCGTTTAAAGCACCAAGCATCTTTTGGCCAAATGTGTTTAACTGTTTTAATCGATTGGTTGATGTCCGTTTGTTAGGTTGACAACTTGGCACAACTTGTTATTATTATAAAAAGTATCCCTACGCACAAAAGAAGTCGAAAATTATGACGTGATTTTATCTAGATACTAAGGCAACATAGGGTATCATAAGTTTTACGGCATTTTTACCAATAAAGTTAGTTAAATTCCACATTTGAAAATTAAACTAAAACCGTAGTTGTTTCACCAAACGAATTTTTAATATTTTTTGCCAATACTTTAGGTGTAATGTAACAAAGCATTTTAACTTCTTCAACTGATTTGTTCTTCGCAATTTCGCAAAAATTGTGCTTATAATTGGCTGCCGTTTGAGAATTAAAAGGTATTAATGAGGGTATTATTCAATTACTTTTATCAGTTGCTATGACACTTTACGCTATAATAAAATGATATTTAATATAATAAAACCAAATTGGAAATTTTGCACAAAAGCAATTTTTTATATAAAAAACCTCATTTTCTATTAAAAAAGCATTTATTTGCTTTATTTATAAAAGTAAAATGAACAATAAAGACATCTATTTAAACGATGCATCAACAAACACACTTTCTATATTTATAAGGACGCTTTTCTATTGAAAATATTTTCTTTTTATAAACAAATTATTCTTTATAAGAAATATACATTGGAGTACTTCTCTAGCATCTACAATGCACTTTCTGCTTAACTGTCCATAAAAGCAAAGTTTCTATATGAAAATTGATTTTGAAGACCACAAAAAATTTTATATCAAGACGCAATCTACTTTATGTGCCTACAAACACACTATCCTATTTTTTTTTTTATAAAAATACGGCTTAAGAAATTTCTACGGAGGTAATTTTATATAAGAAAAGTGGCAGCGAAAACACCATATACCTATACATGTAGGAAATCTTTCGGCACCCATAAATCCTATCCTAAGATATCAGATATACTACTTACGTGTAAGTAATTTTATTTCTTTTTCCACAGCACAAAGGCAATCTTATATTTCTTCCTGTATAGAAAATTCCAAATAGAACTATTAAGTATGTGTTAGTTATACATTATTCATACATGCTTACTCTCAATGTCGTTAGTATTTTTGAAATATTTTATCTTCAAAGGCAATTCAAAATCAAAACAAATTTTGAAGAGTTACCTACACATGATAGCAAAATTTAATTTTTTTACAAAAGTGTGAAATATCTATTAATTTTGATAATAGTACTTGTGCCAGGTTACTCATTTTTCGGTTTCAAAAGTAAAGTTAAATAAAACACTCACAAAGCAATGATTTCGATTAAACTTTTATTTTGTTTCATTATTTATTTAATGTTTGGACCTTGCCATTATGTAATTTAATGATCGCCTCTGGATTGGTTACAGCAACCAAGCTGCTCACCAAATTCATGTCTCAACATATCCATTGCTTCACGAGCAGTGTGGCATGTTGCACCGTCCTGATGAAACCACATGTCAACCAGGTTCAACTCAGCCAATTTGGGCAAAAAAAATCGTGTATCATGGCGCGATATCGTTCGCCGTTAACGGTAACGGTTCTTCCGCGGTCGTCTTTGAAGAAAAATGGACCGATGATACCAACAGCCCGCAATCCACACTAGACTGTCGTTTTTTTTGAATGCATCGGTAGTTTATGTATGGCATGTGGCTGTTCACCACTCCAGATGCTACAGTTTTACCTGTTTACGTATCCGTTCAGCAAGAAATGAGCCTCATCGCTGAACACAATTTTTCAATAAAACAGCGGATTTTCATTGAGCTTTTGTAAGGCTCATTCAACAAAAATTAGACGTTGTGGTAGGTCAATTCTTGTGTGAGTTGAATTTTATAGGCGTTCAAGCCCAAATCAACGTGTAAAATTTTCCTTGTGGTTGAGTAACACATGTCCAATCGCTGAGAACGGCGACGAATTGTCATTTCACGATCGTCATTAACACTGGTCCCTACGGCTGCAATATTTTCTTCAGTACGCACTCTGCGCATGCGAGTTGATGGTTTTATGTCCAACAAAGTAAATTTGGTGCGAAATCTGGAGATAACAGCACGAATTGTTGATTCAGCAGGTCGATTATGACGACCATAATCGTATCAAATGATGCACATTTGTCACAAAGCACGAGTTTTGATAATAAATTTCAACGATTTGCAATCGTTGCTCGTTTGTTTGTCTTTCCATGATGAACTGGGGGAGTATACTATACACTTTTTACCTTGACAGATGACGTTTGGACACCATTACCAACCAGTGCTGACAACCTGAAAAACTTGAATCTCAAAAAATCACTCTTTCCATATATAATATAATCAAATTTGGTACACATTAAATATTTTTAAAGTTGGCTCCGATAAATGTTCGGCTTCGCCATATCCTTTCTGGGAAGATGAATTAGAAGAAATTTGCCTATTGCAATAGTTTTTGATGATTGATAAAACGATTCCGTTTCTGGCGTCATTTATACGAATGGGCGATTTAGTCTACTACTTATTCCTCTTTTGAGCGGCGATCACTTCGATGCCTCTGACAAACATTTCAAGTAGTCAAGTTATCGCCAAGTGTAATAAATGCCTTTCAAAACTGACGCGTGTAAATGCGTAAATGCGTGTAAGCTCACTGAATGTGAGAAGCTATATTTCAATCAAAAAATTTTTTTAAGAATTTGTGTTCTAAGAATAAATATTGACGGCAGTGCCACGAAACTTCTGGCTTCCCACACATTTTTGCAACAACGCAAAATGAATTTAGGTGTAGGTAAATATACGATATATTAGTCAGATCACCTGACTGAAATTTCTGTATTGGTTCAATTCATTTCTATTCCACGATCTGACGAACAAAAGTAAAATCGTTTGCAATAAGCGGATGACGTCGCTTATATTTATTCGTATTCACTTTGTATATGTTAATAAATGTTAAAAAATTGTTTAAACATATGGAACACTAGTAAGTGGAGAGTTTCTTTGCCAATTTCCATGATTTTGATCTCAAAGTTTTAATCAGGTGATTTGTTTATCTCACACCCATTTGAATTGCTAGGCGCATTTAAATTTTGGACAATACAGCTTATTATATTGCTGAAGCTCTTTAATATAGGAGATATCATCGTTTTTGTTCCCTCTCGTCTATGGTTTTACCTTGAAAATTCAATTCTCGTAACATCCGTTATTAAAATGTGTAACGTAACCTTTCTAACTTGTTAGGACTTTTCATTTTCAGCCTTCAGATTAACTTTTATCCTATTTATTTTCTGTTCAAACTCGAAAGTTTATATTTTTATGAACGTTTATGTCTAAAAATAACGAATTTCAATGCATTTTCGCGAATACGACCTGAAAGGAATGCACTGATGGTTTTACCTTCAGATATTTTTTATAAGACGATGTTAGTATTAAGCCCATTACTCTCCATTTTATCCCTAAAAGCACCAATTTATGAAAATTACTTTTATGAAATGTCTCGAGTGTGAAAGACAAAAAGGGAGAATGTTGTTGACATTGTGAACGCTAACGGGAGACAGCCCAAATTTTCCAATATAATGTTAACGCTTAAAATTGTGCTTAATCAATTCTTGCTCTTGGGTATACACTTCAGAAGTGAATACAAAGCCATATTTCACTTGTTAGGACTGTTTTTAATTATATACTGGAAATATGGTTGATATCTAATCAGTTGTTTTAGCATTTCTATTTTGGCAGAGGTTGACAATTTTCTGCCACATTTACTTATGTATGTCCAATCCAGCGAAAACAATTGAAATGTGTTGTAGAATCATGTGAGTAAATTTTATTTTGTTTTTGTCTTTGACTTTGACTCTTTGGTTTACAATAATCAATAATAAGTGTAATAGTTTCTATGGATTTCAGATATCAACAAAACTTAGAAATTAACAATATTCGACATAAAGAATTTACTAAATAACAATTATCCGTAACGACAAAAAGAGGTAATAAACTGGGGAACTGAGTAATATTTGATCACTCATACATAATGAGACTGTCGGTACACTCAGAGTGTTAAAAATTATTAACAAAAAATTCAACTATTGCTATCAAATTACTAACATTGAGACGTTAAGATCCATGGTTCAAGTGCATACTTTTGAAAGTTGAAATGAACAGAATCATAACAGGATGTGGATATTTTTCAAAATGGGTGCTTTCGAACGAACATAATTTTGAGATAATTTCAAAAATTTACAACTAACTTCACTTTTATATTTAACTAGAAATTATTGTAGTAAAAATAAAGTTAGATATTAAAGACATTTTGTCCTATTATGCTCGTACATCGAGAATAAAAGTTGTATTAAGTATTGATTTTTTTCATTCAAAATTGACTTAAATTTACGTACGTTTCGAGTTAAGGTCTAAAGTTTTTACTGGGATTTTCTTTTTTTTTTCATTAGTCTATACATCAATTCAATGAAGATTTTTTTGCGCAATTTCTTAATACAATCTTAATATATTCTAAATATCATTATATTGCTGTAAATTTCAATACATTGTTCTGTTTTGTTTTGATTTTGAAAAGTGGTAAAATAGTTTGCATTTTTTTTGCTTGATTTGCAAATTTTGATTACATTCGATTTTTGTCACATAGTGGGTGAAAATACAATTTTTTTCAAACATATGTGGAAACTTATGGCCACACACGATCATAGTCATACAACTTAAAATATGACCAAATATGTGCATAGATTGTGTTTTTAAAAATTGTATGGACAGAGTTGAACAAACAATGCAAAGAAAATACTACCGTGCGTTTTTCGTAATGTTGAAAAGTTTACGCAGAGAAAAAGTTGATACTTGACAAAATTTTTGGTCGAAATATTCGTAATACATCTGGGCATGTACGATATATATATCTCCAACTCTTAGTTTAATGGAGTATACTTTTTTCTTAAAAAACTGTATTAATATGTCCGGCTGGTATACACGATTATCATTGAAAGTTGTTGCCACTGAAACTAGGTTTTCAAAATTTTATTTCCAAATGAAATAAATTCCATCATAAATCTTCCAATGTCTAGAGAAGAAAGAAAACGAGTTTATCATTAAACTAAGGCCATTGAAAAATAAACATAATGAGGAATTCAGTCGTCTATTTAAATCATATCATATCATATCATATCATGGTGCTGGAGATACTATTTCGACAAGCAGTAGACGTTTATTTTATTTTATTTTATTTAATTTAATTTTATTTCATTTCATTTCATTTTATTTTATTTTATTTTATTTTATTTTATTTTATTTTATTTTATTTTATTTTATTTTATTTCATTTTATTTT
>JAHXMU010026377.1:0-32744 GCA_019455685.1 Philornis downsi
GCTACCTACCCACCGTCTCGGGATAATGTACACATGGCGTTTCTCATTTATTATGGCTAGTGTGTAAACAATCGTCTCTCACTTCTCAGAGCAATGTGCGTGGGTTACTTATTCTGTTAGTGGGTTACCCATTGCCCACAAAATACGTACTCTGCGAATGGAGTAAAAGGGCAACAAGGGATCTTTTGAAATTTATACTTGTGGAGGTAACAAAAATGATGCAACCCCCAGATCAAACGACTAAAGCTAAGACCGGCGTGCACATGGTAGCAACATTCGTAGTTTTAAGGGCGAAATGTGGAATAGAATGCGATAACAATGCTTATACATACATACATACATGCATATATATATATATATATATATAGGGTGGCGCATAAGTAACGTTAAGATTTGATCAGTGAATACATTTTTTGTTTGTCTTTTTTTCGTCTCTTTACAGAATTAACTAAATAATTCTCGTGCTTGGGAAATTTATGATGGAAATCTCAGCACAGAACAAAGAACCAAAGTTGTTCAATTTTACTTTGAAAGTCAGCATTCAATTATTCAGATCACATCGAAATTTCTTTCATGTTCGAAATGCTCCTAGCGCTCCAACAATTTACCGACCGGTTCAGCGTTTTGGGCTACAAGGGGCTGTCTGTGATCTTTCGCGTGCTGGAAGACCTCGCGCAGTTCGAAATGAAGTGACCATTGCTCGAGTGCAAGCAAGTATTGAAGAAAATCCCAAACTTCCACCAGGTGACGTTCTTAGCAATTAGAGATGTCTGTCTGTTACATCTTTTCCCATATAAGATGCAATTGGTTCACGAGTTAAAACCAAATGATGCACAAGAACACATTTAATATAGTCACCGTTAACGTTACTTGTGCGGCACCCTTCATATATATATATGTATATTCATATATACAGGTTGGGCCAAATAAGACCTACTAATGTTAAGCGCAAATAACTTTTTTATTTTTTGACATATTTATTTTTCTCTTTTTGTAGGTTATAATTGAATTGTTGGAAATTTATTATGGAACCCTACAGTACAACACAACGCGTTAAAATTATCGAGTTTTTCTATTCTTGTCAACGATCAATTGTTTTAACGCCGCGTATATATCGGCAACATTTTAATTCCAGATTAGCTCCCACAGCCTTCATGATTAGGAGTTTGGTCGGTCGTTTTAAGGAACTGGGTTCAGTGGCCGACCGTCCTGGACGAGGTTCCCATAGAAATATTCGTACTGAAGACAACGTGGAAACTATGCGGCAGAGTGTAGCAGATGATCCATCTGTCTCAACTCGCCGTCGTTCCAGCCAATTGGGCATTTCCAGAACGACATTGCGTAGAATTTTAAAGTTGGATCTTATGATGCACCCATACAAAATTCAAATTGTGCAAGTACTGCTACCGCAAGACCACCAACAACAACTACAATACGCTATTCGTAGGTCGTAGTAGGTCTTATTTGACCCACCCTGTATATATGTATATATAAATATATATATATATATGGTCACCATTATATAAAGACGGCGAAGAAGTTTTTTACCCAGAATTACCCCAAACACATATCCGTTCCAACAGCATTTGGTTCCAGCAAGATGGAGCAATTGCATACATAGCCAGACCGGTAATGGTGGAGTTCAAACTAAAATGCCCAAACTAATTAATATTCAGAAACTCCAGTTTCCGCTGGCCCCCAAGATCAGCTGACCTGACTGCACCAGACTTTTTTTTATTGGGTTATGTCAAGCAAGTGGTGTACAAAACAAAACCAAGAAATTTCACTGAATTGAAACAGTCTATTAAAATAATAATTGAGGCGATCACGCTATGAATAATTTTCTAATCAGGTGTCGGTGCAAAACCAATTAGTTATATAAAATAAAATTTAATTTTCTATAAAATAAAAAACAAAAATAAATGAAATGTATTAATTAAAAAAACAGCTTAAATTTCTTATTGCAGTGCAATTGGTACACTACTCTGTATTATAAATGATATGGCATATGAGACCTGAGACATCAGGATACAAGCTAAATTAACTTAAGAAGGTGATTTGTCAAAAATATTACTATATTTTATTTCAACTTTCACTTCTGAGATATGCTTTCCGATTCGGCATCAGTATTTGACTAAATTCCTATTAAATCTCAAGAAAAAAAAATAAAAATAATATCAACATTCAGTGATTTTTAAATCGCAAACCGTTCACATCAGACTACTCACTAAGGGCAGGCTACAAGATCATCAACAACCCCTAAACATTTCGGGAATTCATCGATAGTAATGAACAGGCTTTGTATTTATTTTTACCTTTAACAAGTAACTGCGAGTGTAATTTCTCTTTCTACCTGCCTCAATGTCATAGACATAAATTTCTTCCCACAAAAGCGGTACAGTTCCACGGCGTATATGAATGGTCACTCCCAAACACATTGTCCTTACTTTTAAATGTCTTAGATCCAAAACTTAAGACCAACCAGAATTCTTATATACTTTTACGATTTTTAATTTTTTATTCACGGCGGATATATTCGCATACATCTAGTAGTCAGAAAACGACATCTCCCAAATTATATAAAATCAGGTTATTGCATTCCATGAATACAATGTGAGAAAATTTTTCACTTTCACATCCACCCTTTCATATTCATTTAACATTTGAAAAAAAGGAATCAATAGCCAACAATTGAACCGAAGAGACAAACGCCTGATATTTCCATTGTTTTTAATTTTAATGATAACATTTTCTTTTCAATTGCTGGAGATTTATTATAAATTACGGGGCCCTTCAATGGATCGCACGTAATGTAGCAATTTAAATAAAACCCATCTTTTAGGTATTTTGTCCATTGTTCTATAGCTCTTATATGGTTTCAGCAACTTTTTGCGAAAACCCCCAGATTTAAACAAGTACATTATTTTAATATAAAATTTTCAAGAAATGCCACAAATGTGCTTGAACGACAAAAATATCGCAACCACATATATGTCATTCCTCTCATGCTGTAGGTATGGCAGTTCACTTTTCATCGCTTTAGATTGGCGGCAATGAAAGTGTACCTGACGTTGATTAGTTGCTACATTAATCCTATCGTAAAAACGACACATCAGCATGTTCTAAATTGAAAAAATCCTTCTCTCATTATTTACATTATGTACTTTTTGTAAAATTTCGTTTTCATTCTGAAATTTTGCTTTGATATCAAATAACAGTAGCGCCTTCCAAGTTTATTTAAACTACAAAATCTGCCACACCAAAGTGTTACCGTGTTATCGCCTTCGATTAGCACCCTACTCTCCACTCTGGATAATTGGAAATTCTGTTAACATTTTCAGTCAATATTTTTTAACACATTTATTATAAGGTTCAAACAAAACAAAAATAGGCAACAACGACAGCTACAAATTTGGCAACCGGGATCAACTCATCTACAAGTTTCTTACGGCATAGGGAGCTGGGGCGTAGTTGAGGGCGGCGTAAGCGGGAGCGGCAACGAATGGAGCTGCTTTCACAATAGGAGCTGGAGCGGCATAAGAGAAGGGGGCAGCAAGAGGAGCAACAGCTCTAACAATGGGTGCTGGAGCTACAAGGGGAGCAGCTCTAACAACGGGAGCAGGAGCTACAACGGGGGCAGCTCTAACAACAGGAGCAGGGGCTACAAGGGGAGCAGCTCTAACAATGGGAGCGGGAGCTACAACAGGGGCAGCTCTAACAAGGGGAGCGGGAGCTACAACAGGGGCAGCTCTAACAAGGGGAGCGGGAGCTACAACAGGGGCAGCTCTAACAAGGGGAGCAGGAGCTGCAGCAACAACAGGGGCGGGAGCAGCAGCAACAACTGGCGCAGCCTTAACAACGGGAGCGGCGACGACAAGTGGGTCACGGCGAACAACGGCGTTGAAGCCATTGACAGGATCAGCAACGTAGGAGACAGTACGTTTAAAGCCATCAGCATCGATCAAGGAGTATTCACCGCGGACCACATCACCATCACGTTCCTCCACATGGCCCTTGGAATCACCGGACAAAGAATCTTGTACATCATAACCGTATCTGTATTGGGGATGAGGGTCGTATTCTTCGAGTTCGACAGTCTTAGCCAAAACTGGAGCAGCTGGTACCACAACACCGGCATTGGCGACAGCCAAGAAAGCGAGAGCGATCACGAACTATAAAAATAAGTACAAGTGATTGTTGATGAATTATATACCTATATTTTTTTTAATATTTTTCTTTATTTTGTGTTCTCCAAAAGCACGATTAATTTTGTCCTTAAGATATTCACTAGTATTTGATTTCTTTCCTTTAAAAACCCACCTTGTAGGCCATTGTTTTTTCGATTGGTTTATTTGTTTTGTTCAAACACTTCAAGTTGTTCTTTACACTTTGTGCAGTAAACGTCGAATGTCTTTTGATTGTTAATGGGCCACAATTTATAGTTGAAATTTTGTCATTGAATCGTCTTCATTGATATGCAATAGGTAACAATTGATTAATTTTGTTGGTATTAGCTGTAGTTTCTTTCATGGGCGGTATGAAAATGTCCGGATATGGGCGACATTTGCTAGATTTAGTTACTGGTTAATATGCCGTTTACAAGCAGCTTATTAGCGTTATTGAACTTGTGTGTCTTTGGCAACTGACTCAATGAGGTGACGAAATTTCTGGGGGTTCCCGCGACGCATAACTTTAATGCGCTAGGTATGACCTATGCTATTCAATTATTAAAGTCTTTAACAACACAAACAGATTTCAATTGAATTAAAAGTGTACTCTTACTTAATTTTTCTTGAGGCAGGTCTGGAAGGCATTTAAATGAAACTTGATTCAGTAATTCTATGCTCAGTTCTACTGAAGTTGTTGTACGGAAACATTTTAATATTAAATATTTGTGGTCTTTTCAACAAATGCATTTTACTCTCCGAATCGACGTGAATTGGTATAAACAATTCAGTCCAAAATTCAATAATCCATGTGTATTTCTGTTGCACTGATGATTATTGAGGTGTTAGGTGACGAACTATTGAAAACTTTCATTCCGACTTATAGAACTATCGGTAGTTATGGAAGCTTGAAAGACAACCTAAAAACGCAAAACAGAAATTTCAGTGAGTACCAGAAGGGGCGCGGAAAATCGCTATACATTTATCAACATACGAGTATGTTGTGAACTAATGCACAATGAAAGAGGCGAAATTATATCTCACTGAATTTAATTATTATAACTTACTTACTATCTTCTGTTTACAAATTATAGCCAAACCACCGGTTTTTTGATAAATCATATGTCTACGTTGTATGCGAGGTATGCAAAGGAGACGACGGCAAGGTAGATTATTTTCATTCCCTGAGCTGAATTTACTAAATGCCAGATGTGTGTCAAAATATCAAAAATTTAGTGCAATTAAATCAAAAGTGTCATTCTACAAGTACAAGGTGGTGCACCAACGGCACTACAATTAGAAATTCGAACATTGTTTTTAATCAATGTAAAGGATGTCCCAACAAGAACGCAAGATTTAAATTTTAAATAAAACACAGATATTTAAATAAAATGGTGAAACTTTATTATATCGTAAAGTAGACAGAATGAAAATGATGGCCGCCGCGGCTTTGCTGGCACACACGCGATCTTTTAATGAAATTTTCAATATCCGTTTTGCAGAAATGTTGCGGTATTTCATCAATGCAGCGTCCAATTTCCTCTTTTAAGACTTGAGTCGCCGTCGGCTTATTCGCGTAAACCATCGACTTCAAAAAACCCCAAAGAAAAAAGTCTAATGGTGTTAAATAGCACGATCTAGGCGGCCAATTCTGGTCTCCAAAACGCGAAATAACACGACCGGGAAATGACTGATGCAGCAATTGCATTGTTTCCATGGCTGTATGACATGTGGCGCCGTCTTGTTGAAACCACATGCCCTCCACATTCATTTCTTCAATTCTAGGCACGAAAAAACTGGTTATCATTTCACGATACCGAACACCGTTGACTGTTTGCGCTTGACATGCCTCATTTTCATAAAAAAAGGTCCAATGATTCCTCCAGCCCAAAATCCACACCACACAGTGACACGTTGTGGATGCATTTGCTTCTCGTGAATCACTCGAGGATTTCCTTACCCCAAATGCAACAATTCTGCCTATTGACGAAGCCATCAAAATGGAAATGGGCCTCGTCACTGAAGATGATTTTATCGGCAAAATCAGCATTTTCATGTTGTCTCTCCAATACCCAATTAACGAACTCCCTTCGCTGTCCATGGTCAGCTGGCTTCAGGTCCTGAGTCAATTGAACTTTGTATGCATGAATATTTAAATCTTTCGTCAAAATTCGCTGCATAGTGGATTTGGAGACACCAATTTGCTGAGCTCGGTGTCTAATTGAAGTGGATGGAGTTTGAGCGACATCATCACGTACAGCTGCGACATTTGCGGTCAATCGACTTGGTCGAAGGCGTGGTCGCTGTTTCATCATCATCATTATTTGAGCGGGGGTCACTTTAATGTGTCTGATGAACACTTCGAGTAGTCGAAGTAGTAATCGGCAAGTCTAGTGAATGCTTCACAAACTGTAACATTCGGAATCTTCGTGAGTATAAAGAATAGAATCACGGAATATGGGAAACTCGCCAAAATTTCGATCATGGGATGCAAGGATTTCTTTTTTTTTTTTTGTTATAGGAATTTGAGAATACCCGAAATATTTGAAATATGTACGTTATTAAAAATATAGAAAATATCGGAAATACTGAATATTGAAAATACTGAAAATATTGGAAGTATCCGATATCACTGCTACAGCAAAAACTGTTATTTCTAATACAGCTGCAGTGCTGAAGGGCTTGAATCTAGTTATAAATTTATTGTTAGCAAAAGACGGAAACATTGTGTCTTAAGATATAATCCTGTAAGCGAGCGAATAGGTAGTCTTTATTGCCTCAATTTGATATGTTATACGAATGCCTAGAAGAAATATATTTTATAATAGGTATAAAATAGAAAAGAAAAATGCTTTTAGTCCAATAGTCGGTAAATACAATATGCGAAGCAAGAACTTTGATGATTATTTCAGACTGGTCGGTTTCGCGGTGACGGTAAACAGGAAAAACACAGAGCATATCTTACTTTACCTTATTTTGTTCTAAATATAGATAGAATACTCTTAATTCGCTACTACTGGTGAAGAAATCATGATGGAATAGACTACTTGCGACCATAAAAGATGACATGATAGTGTATTAGGCCTTAAGAATAATGAATATGCCCATAGGCTGCTGGAGAAGCTATGTAAGGCTGGAAATTATGAGCTAACAATGAGCGTGCATCGGCCGTTGAATATGACTTGGTAAAGGGAATGCATGCTTTACGATTGGAACCCATGCGTATTACATGCCATGTACATAGAAAAGGTCATCCAAGTGATTCAACCACTCGGAGAATTTAGTCTTTTACATACAACAGTATTACTGTTATTTTTTAATGAGTTAAATGAGGTGTGTTCTAAAAATAAGATGAATTTCCAAATTTCGCGGGCTACGTACGAGCACATTCGACTTTCGATTATTATTTGTCTTTATGATGATACACTCATCTCGAAGATATGTTGACGGTTTTATCCATATAGCATGTTTAGTTTCTTTGTGAGAGGCATAAATAAGACAAGTGTTTTGCGTGTTCGGCGTCAAGGTTTTGCTCAATGTTTTCTTCGGTTGTCATGGCATAATGCATCAGGAGTTCTTGCCACAAGGTCGTACTGTAAATAAGGAGTATCACCTTGAAGTTATGCGCTGTTTTCGTGAAGCAATACGAAAAAAACGCACGGAATTTTGGAAAAAGAATTCATGGCTTTTGCATCATGATAATGCACCTGCTCACTCATCTTTGCTTGTAAGAGATTATTTAGTCAAAAACAACACCGTTATCATGCCTCAGCCACCGTATTCACCAGATTTGTCCCCCTGCGACTTTTTCCTGTTCCTAAGATTGAAGAGACTCATGAAAGGACGGCGTTTTGCGACGATTTAGGAGATAAAATTCGAATCGCTAAGAGAGCTCAAGGACGTACCAAAAAGTGCATATCAGAAATGCTGCGAAGATTGGAAAAAAACGCTGGCACAAGTGTATTATATCTAAGGGACACTACTTTGAAAGCGATAAAATAGAAATTGATGAATAAATAAGTATTTTTTGAAAAAAAAATTGAAATTCACTTTATTTTTTAAACACAGCTCATATTCAATAACGAAAATTATTCCACATTATTTCTCTTTAAATGTCCAAGCCATTGCCCTAGTGTACTACAATATCTACGCGGTATGTCATGACATCTTATTTAAGTCAACCTCATTTTTTTCATATTTTAAACAACTTTGTCATACTATGAAACAAAATTTACTAGTCACAAAATTCCCCCCAAACAAAACCAATTGCTAGTAATTATTTCAAAAATCATGTAATTGCTTTATGCTAACAAATAGTTCATCCTACAAAATTCGTTATCCATTCATTGACAACATAACCTTCATATTCCATGACGGCCAAATTCCCCTTAAACATTTCCCATTCCCTACCTAGGAAAACAAAAATATAAAATCAGCACAATACGACAACTGGACAAATAATTACATACATCAGATGTAATAAAGCGAAAAGAAATCAATTATTTTTTTCACAAATTGTTTTAAATGAGAGTTATAAACCGAAGAATTAAAGCTACTGCTAAGTGCACCCATTACCAATGAAACGTGAGACATTCGAATCAATACGAAAATGATAACTCTTTTGCGATTCAATTACGGCGGCGTGAACGGATGTTTTACCAATGCTAATCAACCTTAAAGGCCATCACTACAAGCTCAACAGATGCATTCACACTTTTCGGAGATTTGGGATGAAAGGAATGCCATCCACTGATACTGACTCCGGCTCTGCAATGGAAATGTCTGATAAACAAATTAACAATGAAAACGCCAAAAGAAAAAAAAAAAAAAACGAACGCGAAATCCTGCATCAAATCAGGTGATTTCTTGCCAATGTTGTTATTACAGCGGCTGTTAACTTAAGATGGTGCCATATAACGTCATGTAAATTAATGCATTATCGTTGTACCATTTCCCGGCTATTTGCTGGGATGTCGAATGCAATCTCAACGAAAGAAAGGGATCTGCCATCAACGATTGACAAAAACAACTTATGTAATGCCCTATGCATACTATCGAGTTGTCCAGAAATTTCGTTCGGTTAATTCGTTAGTTCACCATACGTCACTTCTCATGACGTAGAGTTCATTCAAACATTATCATAACTTCCTCTTTCCCCTTCTCAAAACTGTTTACTATTGTTTACCTGCTCGTAAGTGGTTAAAGCTTTAAAAAAAAATTAAAAAAGTGGACAAAATGAGCGAAAGAAAGCGTTTTAGGCATATTATGCTGTATTATTTCCGAAAAGGAAAAACGGCAGCAGGAAAATAAAGTCTATTTATGAAGGAAACAGACCAAATGAAAGAACTTGCCAGAAATGTTTCAAAAAATTTTCTACGGGCGACTTCTCCGTAACGGGCACTCCCAGATCAAGACGACCAAAAAAAATGTTTCCGAGAAGCTGAGAGATTTAATTATTGTTAACCCCCGTGCAGCAATTAGGAAAATAGCTGAAGTAATCAAAAATACAGTCTCAACCGTTCACGGATTTGTGAGCAACCTCGATGTGTGGGTACTTCATTTTTTCACCGAGGCCAACTGTCTAAATCGCGTTGACGTCTGCGATAACCTGAGGATAAGAAATAACAAGACACCATTTCTGAAGAACCTCATCACAGGGGATGAGAAATTGATAGTCTACAACAATATGACGCGGAAAAGATCATGGGGAAAACCAAATGAACTCCCTCAACCCACCTCTAAAGCGGGCCTTCACCCCAGGAAGGTAATGCTGTCGATTTGGTGAGATGTCAAAGGAGTAGTCTTTTTTGATCTTCTCGCAACAAACCAAACGATTAATGCGGATTACTATATTGCACATTAACATAAATTGAAGGCGGAATTGGAAGAAAAACGGCCGAGGCTCATCAATCCGAGAGACGTCATCTTCCATCATGACTACGCCCGTCCTCACTGTGTCCCGTAAGAGAACTACCAAAACGGGTAAAAAGTTTCACCTCACCCACCATACTCTCCAGACCTCGCCCCAACCGACTATTACCTATTTCACAGTCTGAGTAACAACTTGAGCTTGGATGTGAATTTCCATAACGACGAGGAAGTGAAAATTTGAATTAAAAGTTTTTTTTTTTCAGAAAAACCTCGCGAGTTTTCTGAGAGATGAATTAAAAAGCTCCCACAGATGTGGCAAGAAGTTATTAAAAAAGGGGGAGATTATATTTTTATTATTTTTATTATATTTATTATTTTTTTTTCGTATATACATTTGTAAATAAATTTCTTTTAAATAGCGAACAAATTTTCCGAACAACCCGATATATAATTAGCAGCATCTTTGGATGGATACGGATTACAAACAACATATAATCAAATAACTGGCATGTACGGGTTGCAATAACAAGGATAGCGCAACTGCTATTAAACAAAATATATAAAACCAGGCCGATACCGGAATTGAGACAGTTGTAAAGTTATCCACCCAAAGGAACCGCAAAATTTACTTAAGTAAATGCCTATTTATGTCAGCGCTGCATGGCAAAACGCTGCTAAATATCAAAAAATTGTGTATGTGGATTTTAATGGAAGCATTTACACAAGATCGACATGGTTCGTAAGCGACAGCCACTCTGCAGCAGTGTAAATAAAAAAAAACGCCGTTTATAGCGTTTCTAAAGCGTTTTTGACAAGCACGTTAATCTTTTTGTCAAAAGTAGAAAAACAAAAGATATATTTTGTTTGTATGTATCAACAAGCACAAATGGAGTAAAAGAAAGAGCTTTGTTTTTAATTCACTGATAAAAACAGAACCATGAAAATTGTGACTCTTTTCCTCCCAAACGCTCTGATGTCAATATTTTAGCTTTGTCATTCGGAAGGCGCTATTTTTGAAGCTGAAGTATTTTTTCGTAACGTCATAATTTACCAAATTTATTTGCGCCAGATTCACAATTTTTTTACAAGCTAAGAAGGTTTCATCTTAAGGCTGTTACCGGTTTATCCATTTTCTGGTTTCAATAGTAAAGTTACATAAAACGCATATAAAGCTATGACTCCGATGAAACTTTTGTAGTTTTCAAACAATTTTCCGCACATTTCGGCGGTATCTCGGCTATAATTTGACGAATGTTGGTTTTCAAATGCTCCAATGTTTGGATATTATCCGTGTAAATACGGCCACACAAAAAAGTCTAACGAAAACTTTTGAGAACTTTTATTTCTCAATTGGTTGCACCAGTGGATCCTTATGAGGTAGTTTTTAAACATTTTTTCGCACATTTCGGGTGGTATCTCAGCTATGGTCTGACGAATGTTGGTTTTCAAATGACGTGACATGACCAATTTCTTTAGAATTGAGTAGCATTCCTTAAAGTTGCCAGCAGGATTCGTTATCGAAAGTATGACATGGAAAAACAATTTGCAAACCGGATTAGGATCTCACAACACAAAATGTTTGTATTTCATACTGTTTGATTATGGAGAGTGTTGATACTTTTAATTTGTTCCTTAACGTAAACTGAACGTTTTGAATGAAAATATATAAGTTGCAAGAATTCTATTGGTATAATTAGAAAGTATTTATTTGGAATGACAAAATTCTGTTAATAATTTTTAGTCTTAACCAGGATTCTTAACTAAGATTTCCAACTTTCATTGAAACACAACGTCTTGTCTTTTAGCCACCACAAGCGTCCTGTAGAATCAATAATAACCCTCGCCCTTCGCACAAATTCACAATCACGTAAAATATTCCATATGTAAAACATGTAGACAATGTAATTTTAAGGTCGCTGTCACCTTAAATTATCCACAAGAAAATATTTATACTGTTAATGAAACAAAAATACAGAAGGAAAACCAAAATGCGAAAAAAGTATTGCTTTTTTAAGGCATTGAACAGAACCCAGACGGAAAGATAAGATCGCCAAATATTTTGTGTAAATGTTATGCATTGAACTTTAGTGATCCGACTCAAATCGATCGTGGCACTGACCGTCCGTCTTAACGACCCTGTTGCATTGCATGCATAGTAGCCAGCATATGGGTTTGGTCTTAACCATGCCCGTTTCTTCTGATACAGAAACAAAAGCTCAACACAAACACCAACAAATACAGCATGTCGTCCCGCTGTTTTGTTGTTATAGTTAATGTTGACGGTTTGTTTTTCTGGTATTTTGGTTTTGGCAACCGAGTGTTAAGGTCAAAGTCAGGTTTACTGCTGCTCACTGGTGTTTAATATTGTAATTAAAGTTGTTGTTGGTAATTACCGTTGAAAAGTGTTTTTGTAGTCCGGATCCGCACATAAAGTTTCCAACCTCGCACTGCAGAAATAATAATATGCGTGTACGCACAATTACGCATGCGCAGACCGCAAAACAGATCAATAATTAAGGGAATTCAGTGTCCCCTTCGTCCGCCCATACAATGTCTACAATGATACTCATTGACTTACTGACTGACTGACAATTCATTTAGCGTAATGTTATTACTACCGCTGACCGCAAACTGGGCAAATATTTCCCCGTAGATTCTACACGATCAGTTACATGAAATTTACGCACGTAATCCGATAAATGTGTCTGAAAATCATAACAACTTACTGTCGAGTCGATTATTACATCGTTAAGGTCTTTGTTTTAATTTCAGTTTCATTACGGCCAATTCTGGTCGTTGTCGTTTCTTTGGATTTTCTTGGCATATTGTCAATAAGTTTTATTAAAATGAAAAGTTTAAGCTCCTAACATTGTTGTGCATAATTTAATTCTTCCGGTAAAGCCAACCTTTTGTTTGAGTGTTTTTTGGGGGGGATTAGGGCTTAATGTCTTATACAAATTAGCATGGAAACATAAATTAGATACATAATAATATTCATCACTATTTAGTTATTTACTTAGGAAGCGACTATAACAAAATTTGTAGCAATTTTATGAAGGACCCAGCAAAGAATTTCAGGATGCTCAGTCTTCTGTGGTCCTCCTACAATCCTTCACAACAGGTTTTGACATTCTTTGAAAAACCTGATCTTTCTAACAGAAGTATGTCTTCTGCTTCCACGTAGTCTCTCAAGCTTATTGTTAAAGACTTTTCTCGCTGGAATGTGGTGAAATTAAATTTTGATATATACAATGCGATTCGTCTTTATTGTTGAAACTGAGTTTATCGAAAATATGCTTGAAAATATACAGGTCGCAATATGTGGTTAAATGGTTCACTCGCATTGGAAGTACCAGAAAACGCGTTACCAATCGGCCGATTATTTCAAAGGTTGCCTAACAATATAGAACAATAGAATGAACAAAAACTTAGATAGTTGGACTCTGCGAATTATAAGAGACAGGGGAAGAAATTTGCTTAAGAAAATCGGTCAATTGCATGGAAGGTGCCAGATGTGATGGCTCGTTAGGGCTCATTTACGATCTTCAACTACGATATGAAAAAGTACTAACCTATGCCAAGTTTTAAGAAACTTCATAAAAGTTTACAATGGTTATCAGGTATACGAGTATCAGCCAGATAGACAGAAGCTCAACCGCCTTAAAAAGTTGTAGAGCGCTTTCGGTTTATTCTGTATTTATTACAATCTGTCCTTGGACATTCAGTAATATTTACATTTGCCTACACACTACTTATATACTAAAATTTTATTTTTATTCGGGAACACTTCCTTGAGTGTCCCTACTGCTATTTTCGTCCTGAGTAGCCAGGTCCTGTGTGGTTCTATTCCTTAGTCTGGTAAATAATGGTGTTTCGTTCATCAGATTGGATGCCAGCTGATTCGGATGTTGTTGAATACGGTCAAAAGATGGTTGTTACTTTTGAAGCTTCCTTCTAACTGTTAAATTTTTGCCATATCAAATGATACATACCTTCATTCCTCCGTTTAAAGGCAAAAAGGTACTCATTAAGCATCAGGAATAATTAAAATTTTAAATAATTGAAAAACATTTCGTAGAAAGAAAAAAATTGTTCACAGTTAAATCTGAGTGGATGTTGTATTCATTTCCAATGTATATTTATTATCCTGTCTCCGGCTACAGCCATGTTTGAGGTGATTTCTATTGATATCATTATATAGGTACATTATATACATATCATATACGATTATATTATATACATATGTAGATGTGGTCAGGACTTTGGATCATCATAATATACGCAATGTTAGTGAAAGTGTGGCGGATAATCCAAATTTCAATTCAAAGCGTTATGGCCGTATGATAACCGACTTTTTTTGGCCTGTACAAGGTGTGTTTAAAAAATACGGTGAATTTACATTTTTCTCAAAAAATATTTATCTCCATCAAAATAGCCTCCATCAGATGTATTATATCTTGTGCCAGCGTATTTTTCAATCCTCGAAGCGGTTCTGATATTTACTTTTTGGTACGTCCTTCAGCTCTCTTAGCAATTCGGGTTTTATTTGCTCAATCGTCGTGAAACGCCATTCTTTCATGAGTCTCTTCAATCTTGGGAACAGTAAAAAGTCGAGGGGGGCCAAATCTGGTGAATACGGTTGCTGACGCATGATAACGATAAGATAAATGAAAAGTGAGCTGGTGCATTATTATGATGCAAAAGCCATGAATTTTTTTTCCACAATTCCGGGCGTTTTTTCGTATTTCTTTACGCACACGGCGCATAACTTCAAGGTAATACTCCTTATTTACCGTACGACCTTGTGATAAAAACTCTTGATGCGCTATGCCATAGTAATCGAAGAAAACAGTGAGCAAAATCTTGACATTTGATCGAACTTGGTGAGCTTTTTTTAGCTCTCCTTGACTCTTCCATTTGGACGATTGGGATTTGGTTTCGATGTCATTACCATATACCCATGATTCGTCAACAGTTACCAGTCACCAGATTTGCTGAAAAGGGTCATTCAGCAAATCTGGATCATCGTTGACATCATTCAACAATTCCTGAGCGATGTTCATGCGACGTTGTTTTTGGTCAGAATTCAGCAATTTTGGAACGAACTTCGCTGCCACACGCTTCATGCCCAAAATTTCCGAAAAGATTGCATGGCATGAGCCAACCGATATGCCGACATCCTCAGCAACTTCTCTTATTGTGATTCGACAATTCACCATAACAATTTTCTTCACTTTCTCAACATTTTTATCGGTTATTGATGTGCTGGGGCTCCCAGAGCGAGTATCGTCATTCACATCTACTCGACCTTCTGTGAAAAGTTTTCACCATTCACCATTTTCACCATAAATATTTTTTGACTCAAAGTACTCTTACCGTACGCCACTGTCAACATTCCAAGGGTTTTTGAGCACTTAATTCCATTTTTTACACAAAATTTGATGCAATTTCTTTGATCCATTTTTTTCGATAGCAGAAAATCGCCGAACACGCAAAACACTTGTCTTATTTATGCCTCTCACAAACAAACTAAACATGCTATATGGATAAAACCGTCAACATATCTTCGAGACGAGTGTACCAACATAAAAATAAATAATAATCGAAAGTCGAACGTACGTAGCCCGCGTAATTTAAAAATTCACCTTATTTTTTTATTGAAAATTGTGAACTAGACAATCTCTGACTTCAATAAGAGGGTGCCATGAGCCACACAACACGACCGATTTTGGCTTTATTGCATGAAAGGTTTCCAGAAAGCGTAATTTCATGTTGTGGCGACGTTAACCGGCCACTAAGATCATCTGATTTCACGCTGTTAAGTTTTTTTTTTTTTGTGAGGTTATGTCAAAGACCGTGTTTACGTGAATAACCCCTTAAACGTTGGAGCACTTGAAAATCAACATTCGTCAAATTGTCGCCGAGATACCGACCCAAATGTGCAAAAAATTTATTGAAAACTATCTCAAAAGGATTCACTGCTGCAACCACTTCAGAAGCGGTCATTTCAGTGCCATTGTGTTTCGCACATAATGGGAAGGTCTAAGCATTATAATGAAATAAAGGTTTCGCCGAAATCATAGCACTGAGCGTTTTTTATTTAACTTTACTTTTGAAACCGAAAAATAGGTATGTACAATCCCATTGTAATGGGACAGCTCTGTTCCCTGGCTTATCTATCACAATTTAGCGAAAAAACGAGCTATGTTGCCATGTAATGTACCCGTATAAGAAGAAGGTACTCGTATAAGAACCAGTATATTATTGACCACACTGTGGTCTATTGTGGAGGACTTACAACATTTATATAACATTTGTATAAATTGTTTTCATATCAAACGTCTTATAATTCCAATTCTTGCCTACAACAACTTTGTATAGGTACATTCCTACTGCTCCTAAAAGACCACTTAGTATGGTACGCACGCGCTTTGATCTAAATATTTCTGCGATAATAAGATTTCATTTACTCTGTTGTCACAATTAAATTAATTAATTTTTAACACATCGTAAATCCCCTTGGGTGTAATTTGAAACACAACAAGAATCAGTTCATTAATTCTTTATAGTTTTCAAAAAGCCGCAGCGAATAATGCCCACAGCGTTCCAGACAGCAGTTGCGCCATAAGTAGCACATCACGACCCATATTCACTATTTTGGTTTGACCTTCGTTTCGAGCAACATGGTTTAACGAGAGTTTTATTATATGCTTGTAATAGTTTTTAATTCGCTTTACTTAATTCTTTTACTAAGCTTTTTCGGAAATGACCGGCCAGAGCAAAAGAAAAAAAAAAACACAAACCCGCCGTCAACAAAGAGGAGAAACAAGCCAAACCCCCAAAGGTAGCACTCGTACTTGCTTACCTATACAAATCATCATTATTCCCTTTATGTTTTTCTTAAGGTTATCAGAATTAAGAAAATTGTTTGGTAATATTGGATATATCAGTGTCATGCTATCTATACCCGCAGCCAGCATCAGATGTTTCTGCTGAGCGTGAATGTGCGTACATGAATACAAACTTCTTTGTGCGTTGCCAGCTTAATCCGTTTACCTTTGCAATGACTGCTTTTCGTCTTTACAGTCACCTGCGAAGTATTTTATGATCTTGGTTGAATAAGGTGCGTTGGGTTAAGGCTTTGTTTGCCTCATCCATTGATCTCCATTCATCCATTAATTCTTTCGTTCATTTAAATCTTGCTTAACGCTTTGGATATCTCTGTTATGACAAAGAGCAATCTTGCCTCACTTAGAGTAACAGTCAATGCACTTAGAGGGGCGTCAGCCACCGATTAAGATTTGGAAAATGTTATGTCATGTAGAGTTCGATTTGTGGAATTTCTATTGTTATTATTGTGGAATTTTTATTATTATTTTGTAGGCCATTTAGATATTGGAAAAGGTTGTGCAAATGATAAATGCCAAATGCAATTTGATATCTCTATTGATTTTCCAATATCTAAGAAATTTGTGCAAATTTGGTATAGAAATTGCATCATTATGGTTCAGTGAACTCGACAATCGGTACCAGATTTTACATTAAATACATTTAACACCGTATATAAAAGATGGTCAATTCAAAATATTCAAAATATATATATTTATAATTCAAAATATGCATACATACATACGTGGGTTGCTACTTCAGTTGAATGATCAATTCAGTACTTCAAACCGTGTATTAGTGTATCGTCGAAATTTACATATTGTTTTTAAAATGCTTTCCTTGATTGTATACATTTTTGCTTGCTTTTAAATCAATTTTTGACAGCTTGAATGAAATAAGTAGCAAAACATGCGATGTAAATGCATCAACCGCTTGACCTGCTGCCGAAAAAATTAATTCATCTATTCATTGTGATACATACGAATAAGAGGAAATCGAAACCAATTTCCTTACATGCCATGAATGAGAGATAAAATCTCACATTCAGTGAATTTACCCGCGTTCTGTTTTTAGAGTCACTCAGGGGCATCTACAGTTTAGCGACGATTCCGAACTTCACAGTTTGAGAAGCACTTACAGGCTTATTCATTTAGTGTTTTTAAAACCGCCGATCTGGCAAGGCTGCCAACTGTTAAATACCTGTCATCTGAAGTGTTATTTATTTAGTCAAAGGTTTGCCATTTGCGAATATGGAACAGTCGAAGAACGCGTAAATATAGATAAAATTACTGCAAGTGATGATTCAAAACGACCGATTTTGGCTTTATTTTCTGGAAGTCCAGAAAGCGTAATTTCACATTTTAACGACATCGATTGGCCACCAATATCATGCGATTTGACGTCGTTAGACTATTTTTTTGTAGGACTACGTTAATGACCGTGTTTATGCGGATAATTCCCAAACATTCTGCCCGAAATGTGCAAAAAAATAGTCGAAAACTACCTCAAAAGGATCCACCGATTCAACCACCGCTGCGGTCATTTAAATTGTATTAACGAAATGATAATGAAATTAAATTATGAACTATCATGAATTAAAATAAATTTTCAGAAAATTAGATTGAATTGCATGTAATAAATTTTATTGCCTCGAATTAAAATTGCATTATATCAAATTACATTGAATTAAGTTGAATTATATTGAATTGCTTGTATCAAACAATTTGTAAATATTGTAAATTGTAAAAATTAAATATTTACTTGTTTGTGTAAAGGATACTTCAAACAACCATTTAACTATAAAAACCCCTATTTTTGTTACGCCCATATGGCAACCCAGCGGGGCACGGAGATCTCATGGTTGGGATTAGCGATATACTCGCTCTCTTTTTCCGCCAGCCGCCAACCGGATCACTTTCCCAGTCACCTTCAACATACGAATAAAACCCAAATCATGTAGGTTAATCAAATATCTCGTTTTCTTTTCACCTCCTTCAGTGCAAAATCCCCCCGTAAGTATACACATACCGCCAAGGACCTAAGTTCTTCCACAAAACCTCCAATTTCTTTCGAGGAACCTAAGTTCCAAATTAAATCTTCAGACCAAATCTGACAGATTTACACCCTAGCAATTGTATTTTGCAAATATTGTATTTCATAATGACAATGCCCAAACATTGCAATAAAATATGAGTTTCATCGAAATAATAATTTTATTTTTGTTTTATTTAACTTTACTTTTAAAACTGAAAAGTGAATAACCCTGTACGTGACTTGTCGATCACTCGGAGTGTTCGTCAAACTCATCGCTAAAAGAAATGTAGGTGGTATCGGGAGTTGAACTTACGATCATGAGAATGGCAGTCGCGTGCACCAACCATTGTGCCACCGTCAGCCGCCCAGCATCAGCATTTGCCAAGTCAGGAAGTACTCGTAATAGACTCAGCGAATAGTTAGGGTTTAATATCTATAATTCTTTATTCATATAACTACCCGCACAGAAGGAGTAGATTTGCAAGCTTCAGATAAAGGGGACCTATTAGGTGCCAAATTAGGAATGCGCGGCCGATGACTGACCAACTGTCAATTGTCATGATGGAGAATGCTCGGCGATTATGTTTCTTCCCCATTCTGCCATTCCAAAATGGCACTCCTAAATTTTTCAGTTGTAGCGTGATGATGTTTTATTCTCAAAAAGTTATTGTTGTGTTAATCCATAAAAATCATTGCGTAAAAATATTGATAATTTAGTTATAATTTTGTTTTTTATTTTTGGCAAAGATGAACTTTTGAATATAAAAAACAAATAACGCTGGTAACAAACAGCTCTGATACAAAGGGTGTCCCAACAAGAACGCAAGAGTTAAATTTGGCGCCATTCGAAGCACCATTGTTTGGTATTTAAACATTTGTTATTGTTTGCTAGTAGAAGGTACGAGGTTATTAAACATGGAGCGCTACACGAATGAACAACGCATTCTCATTGTAAAATTATTTTTACAAAATGGCGAAAGTTTTGCGGCTACAGTTCGCAAATTGCGATCAATATGGGGTCACAATAATGCACCAAAAGAGTCAACTGTAAAGAGATTAATGGATAAATTTGCCAAGACTGGGTCTGTTAGTGATGTAAAGACAACAACGCGCCTTCGACCAGGTCGATCGACCGAAAATGTCGCAGCTGTACGTGATGATGTCGCTCAAACTCCATCCACCTCAATTCGACACCGAGCTCAGCAAATTGGTGTCTCCAAATCCACTATGCAGCGAATTTTGACGAAAGATTTGCATCTTCATGCATACAAAGTTCAATTGACTCAGGAACTGAATTCAACTGACCATGGACAGCGAAGGGAGTTCGTTAATTGGGTATTGGAGAGACAACATGACGAGGCCCATTTCCATTTTGATGGCTTCGCCAATAGGCAGAATTGTCGCATTTGGGGTGTGGAAAATCCTAGAGTGATTCACAAGAAGCAAATGCATCTTCAACGTGTCACTGTGTGGTGTGGATTTTGGGCTGGAGGAATCATTGGTTTTTTTTATGAAAATGAGGCATGTCAAGCGCAAACAGTCAATGGTGTTCGGTATCGTGAAATGATAACCAGTTTTTTCGTGCCTAGAATTGAAGAAATGTGGAGGGCATGTGGTTTCAACAAGACAGCGCCACATGTCATACAGCCAGGGAAACAATTCAATTGCTGCATCAGTCATTTCCCGGCCGTGTTATTTCGCGGTTTGGAGACCAGAATTGGCCGCCTAGATCGTGCGACATTTTTCTTTGGGGTTTTTTGAAGCCGATGGCTTACGCAAATAAGCCGACGACGACTCAAGTCTTAAAGGAGGAAATTGGACGCTGCATTAATTAAATACCGCAGCATTTATGCAAAACGGTCATTGAAAATTTCATTAAAAGATCGCGTGTGTGCCAGCAAAGCCGCGGCGGCCATCTGCCCGATGTGTTGTTCCATACATAACCTCATTCTGTCTAATTTACGATGTAATAAAGTTTCACGATTTTTTTTTTTTTTTTTTAATATCTTTGTTTTATTTAAAATTTAAATCTTGCGTTCTTGTTGGGACACCCTTTATGTACCAATAAAACATCAAGCTTTATGAAGTTGGTGTCAGATCTACACCGATATTATCATACATGAAAACTTAAATGAAAATCATCACACAATTTTATAATATTTATATATTAATATTCAAATTAACAGTAATATGACAATTTTCAAGTGAATATGTCGATAGAATAAGGAAAATTATACCGGTGACGAGAAACACATGGAGAGCTATGAAAATGGAATCCTTTGACACTTTCTCTATACGTTTCGATGCACTGTGGTTGTTTTTAACAAAGTCTCGATATTCGTTAATATCACAGAATTATTAATAGTAAAAACGGTGCAAAGTATTTAGCTAGATGAAGTGACTTTACCCAAAAGTCTGATGTTTCAAAAGAGATAAGATAAATTGCAAAGTTTTTATAAAAAAAAATGTTTTAAGTTACGTTAAGTTAAAGTTCTCTCTTACAAATTATAGAGGAACCACTGATTTTGCATTACTGATTTGTATGTTTGAAACCCTAAGAGGAGTGGACAAGCAGTTCATCTTTATTCTCAGCGATAAGTTTACTAAAACACAATTGAATAAAAGATGTTAGCCAACGATTAATTTACGTAACAGGTATAGAAGCTAAATTTCTCTAGTTTAACAAGCTATATAAAGCATTACATTTGACAAAAATATAATTTAATATCAAGTAAAATTTCGATTAAACGATTAATTTATATGGGAGGTACCAGAAGAGGCGGGGCAACGCCGTTCATTCACCATTTTCATTGTCGAAACTAAATTTATCAGATGCGTAATAAGTGCCAATTTCATTTAATTCTGTATAACTGCCTGAAGGATATGAACTTAAAAATATATGTGAGTAGAAACGGTCATTTGAATGGGAATATTCAATAGAGGCGGGGCAATACTATCCATTTTATTCGCAAAACTAAGATCATCAAAAGCATGCTACGCAACCTTAAACGTAGAATCATCATTAGATATCTCAACTAAAGTCAATAGTCATTCAAAATTCAGTCTTTCTTGTGTAATATCTCAGGAAGTAAGCCTAACCTAATAAAGCATTAAACACATTTCTAATATTTCAACATTTCAAATTGATTAAAATTATTTACCAAACGGCGACATAAAGGCATAAATGAAAGGGAAGTATAACAAATGATATCAAAAAAGTATGGTCGTATCAACTTTCACCACCTATCTATTTTCAGTATATCTGAAATTTGGATTGAAACCGCAACCAGTTTTATGTTGTAACACAATGACCACTTTTGATGTTGTTAGCACGATATTTTAGGAACTATAACTGAGTCCCGATTTTCCGACTTCTCAATCTGAAATTACCCAAAACCAATAAAGATTTCACGATAAAAACTCTTCTTAAAATTTCCATTTAAAAGTTAATCATCACATTTCTTTTATTCAGCTTTAACAACTAACATTCGCAATCAATCCGGGTTTATCTAATAAGCATAGGAGATAAGGGGAGATGCGAAAGTAGTCTTCACGACAGCTGGGCCAGCAACCAATGGAGCGGCAGCCTTGACGAGAGGAGCAGCTGCAACAGCGGGGGCAGCGGCATAGGTCAATGGCGAGTAGGCGGCGGGGGCAGCGACAAGAGGTGCGGCAACGGGGGCAGCAACGGCAGCCTTGACGACGGGAGCAGGAGCAGCAACGACGGGAGCGGCAACGGCAGCCACCAAAGGTTCACGGCGGACAACAGCGTTGAAACCGTTGACGGGGTCAGAGGTGTAGTCAACAATGCGTCTGTAACCATCGGCATCATTCAAAGAGTATTGGCCTTGGACGAATTGACCATCACGGGTTTCAACAGCGGTCTTAGAGTCGCCAGAAATAGCATCCTTAACGTCATAACCATAGGAGTATTGAGGATGAGGATCGTATTCCTCAACATTGGCGACGGCGGCCAAGGGAGCGGCCAAGGGAGCAGCAGGGATAACACCGGCGCTGGCAACAGCTACGAAAGCAGCGAACAAAGTGATGAACTAAGAAGGACAAAAGTAGAAAATTGGAGATAAAATGTAATCCATTGTGTGTTGAGATATTTGTATCCAGTTAATTGCAATTGATTGCATGCTGCAGATATCCTTACTTTGAAAGCCATTGTTGATAAGTTTAGGGTTGGTTGATTTGAGTTGCTCTAAATACCAAAAGCGGATTTGAACTGTGTTGTTTTAGGGCCCATCGCCAGCTTTTTATATGAAAACAACGAAAAATTCAGAAACACACAAAATCCGAGAATTGATACGAAAACCAATGTGACAATATAAAAAAAGTAAAATGAAAAGAGAAACACTTTAAACGTTAATTGAATTTTAACGCATCACAATTGCTGCGTTAATACTCTAAGCATTTACCAATATCATTGGCAACTTGCGTCATAACCAACTGTACCACCAACAATTCCACCAGAATTGTATATTTTCCCCTTCTACACATTGCGATTAAAACAAGTGCCTCGCTGTAGGAAAACAGTGAGGAGACAGCGGTGGCGATTCCGTAGGAGCAAGCGGTGAATCAATGCGATTACAATCTCTTAT
Source organism: Philornis downsi (assembly GCA_019455685.1). Lineage (NCBI taxonomy): Eukaryota > Metazoa > Arthropoda > Insecta > Diptera > Muscidae > Philornis > Philornis downsi. Next base: position 23,567 of record JAHXMU010026377.1, read on the forward strand.
GCACACAATACTCCCAGTGCGCTCACACATATAAGGTATGTGTATCAAGGCTTGTGCTGTATGTCACATACGAAATGCAAACGAATTCACAAAAAAAAAAAAACAAAAACAAAAAATGTCTCTTGTATTCCTTCAATAACCATCCATAGACTACCAATTGGTAGTGGCTGTCTAGCGTGGTTTACAGTAGTCAGAGCACGCAATCTATGTTAATACGCATTCACACTTTACCGCTGTAACCATGGCCGGCAGTACTGGAACCCACTTATGCAGCTCATGCTAATGCGCATGCGCAAATGCATTACCACACCAGACGGCGTCAACGCATGCGCCATCAACCACAAAGCTCAACGATGTCTGCACATAGTTTGTGCTCATTGTTGCCGAGCGTGTGTAAATTACTTCCAGCTATTATGTTTCATTGGTTATTTCTGCATAATCATTGACAAGTATTTCCCTTTTTTTAGAAATTAACCATAATGACAGCTGCTTACAGTTGTTTAGTACTTAGTAAAGACTTTAGCCGATTTCGAATACTTTAATTACATTTTTGTGGTCTGGTTCTTAGTCAGTGGCCTCTTGTGGCCAGTGGCCAATGTGTAAAACTGAAATGTATGTGTATGTGCGTGTGTGTGTGAGTGTGTGTGTGTGTGTGTGTGATTTACGTCGCCAATTAACATCTGAATGCCAATGTGACTACGCAGAATGCCTTGCCAAAACGAAAATCATTGAACTAAATATTCGTTACGCCAATTATGATAATCGGTCAAAAACTGTTGGTTTCAGTTGATTTCTTTTACCATTCGTATGAGCTGTCGCTAAACAAATCACAATTATATCAAAACTTGAAAAACGTATGATAGATTATTACAAAAAAAAAAAAAAAAATACAGAATTATAACTTAGTGTAAAGAAATGTATCACTTGCTATTTTACCCATAAAAACCTTGCTCTGCCCTTAAAAAAAAAAGTTAGCAAAGTTAAGCTTCTACTTATTTTTCATTAATATCTGTTCCTGTCTTTAATAAAGAAGACTTATTTATAGATTTGTTACTTATTTGGTTTCATTTCAAATTGATCGAAAAATGACAAAGTACCATTATTACCCTTGAGATGAAGGAGGAAATAGGTTCTCATTTAAACCGCCTTCCTACAATTAATGTGTTTTCTGATACGGTCGTGTTTTAACGCTCTTACGTATGAATTGAAATGGCAACAAGACAAGAATACATTAATTTTGGGGGTTAAAAATATGGGACTGAGGCAAAATAATGCTTGCATTAAAAGTAAGCATCTTTTTTTACAAAGTAGTATTTGCAAACAGTTTTAAAAGATTTCTTAAACAACAAATCCACTCAAATTCGCAAAGTCTTCAGAGGCCACTAAAAAAATTAAAAAAAAAACTTTTACAAATTCCTATGCTTTACGGCCAGAAAGCAAAATTAGAAAAAATCCTTATACGTATTATAAGCATACACATAATTTTCATCACAACCTGTTTCTGCCTATAATAAGACAATACGTTAGAACAATTCACTCGGAAATCATTGTAAACTGGTAATTTAAAAAATATAAATTTTAGCTTCATTTCAAATCGATTAAAAAAAGCTAATTGCCGCTATTACCCTGAGATAAAAAAGAAAACAGTTTCTTATATGCACCGATTTTGCATCAGCATTGAGGTTTTTAAAACGTCCGAGTTTTGCCAGGTCGGCCCCAAAACTAGGCGACAAAAATTTTTGTGAAAAGTGGCAATGTTATAAAAAATATGTCCTAAGTTTCAAGGCGCCACGTTGTTTAGTATTTTATTTTATTTTATTTTTTTTTTTTTTTTTTTTTTGAACCATCAAAAGGAAACGATCTCAGTGAATTTGTAGACATGAAACAAATTGCTCACCGTCGTGTAACCCAGTATTTCCATTTGAAAGATCGCAGTCCAGCCAATATTAAAGCTGAGATAGATTCTACCCTGGGGGAGTCTGTTTCTTTGTTTACAACTGTAAAACATTGAGTAGCAGAGTTTAAACGAATCCGTACCAGCTGCGTCCACGTCAGACACGGTTAGGCAAATCTTCAAAATGGTATTGGATGATCATCGGCTGAAGGTACTTGAGCTAGCTGAAATGACAATGAAACGATCTCAGTGAATTTGTAGACATGAAACAAATTGTTCACCGTCGTGTAACCCAATATTTCCATTTGAAAGGTTTCAGTCCAGCCAATATTAAAGCTGAGATAGATTATACCCTAGGGGAGTCTGTTTTTTTGTTTACAACTGCAAAATATTGAGTAGCAGAGTTTAAACGAGGCCGTACCAGCTGCGTCCACGTCAGACATGGTTAGGCAAATCTTCAAAATGGTATTAGATGATCATCGGCTGAAGGTACTTGAGCTAGCTGAAATGATAGACGTTTCAAAACGAGCTATACATCGTATATTGACCAAAAATTTAAATAAGAAAAAGCTGTGCGCAAGATGGGTGCCGCGCTAGCATTCAATAGAGCAAAAACAGCACCTTGAAAATGTTTCAGCAAAGTGTTTAGCGACGTTTGACCCCAATAAAGCCGAATTTTTGCGGCAATTTTAAATCATGGATGAGATATGGGTCCACCACTTTGCATCTGAAACAAAAAAAACTGCCAAAACAGTGGACTGGAATGGGAGACTTAAAAAGAAATTGAGGACTACACAGTCGAACAACTTTATACAGGGTGGGCCATATGAGTGTTGGCGATTTAATTCTTCAATTTCTCGGTAACGCGCGGCGCGGGGTGGCGGGTGGATATGTTGTTCGCTGCGCCGCTTCCTGGAAATTTAGTCGCCATGGAGCCGTACAGGGGAGTGCAGCGTGCATTTTGTGTCCGAGCGTATTACGAAAACAATAAATCAGTGACTACTGCACGACGTTTGTATCGGCACGGTTTACACGATTTAAGTGAAGTTCCAAGTGCCAATGTAATACGAAAATGGATCAGAATGTTCGAAACAACCGGCTCAAGAGTACCAATTACCATTCGTGGTCGCCCAGTTTCTGCAAGATCAGCCGACATTGTGGAGCGTGTTCGTGTTTCAGTTCAGCGAAATCCGCAACAGTCAACACGTAAGAGAAGTCAGTCTTTGGATGTCAAAAGAACAACTTTACGACGAATTTTGAAACGTGATTTGCATTTGAAGGCTTATAAGATTCAGATAGTCCAAGAATTAAAACCCGATGATGCCAATAACCGACTTAACTTTGTCAATTTTTAGTGATGAGGCCAATTTTCACCTTAATGGCCATGTGAACAAGCAAAATTGTCGGTTCTGGTCCGAGCCTAATCCCCGACGCTTGCATGAACGTCCACTTCACAGCCCTAAGCTTGTCGTGTGGGCTGGGATAACGTCAACCGGTATTATTGGACCATACTTTTTTGAGGACGAAAGAGGACATGCGATGACGGTTAGAGCGAACAATTATTGCAACATGGTAGCAGACTTTTCGGTGCCAGCTTTGCAAGAACTTCAAGGCAACACCTCGAGGATGTGGTTTCAATAGGATGGGGCCACATGTCATACGGCTAGGGTATCCATAGAGCTGCTGAAAAATGTTTTTCCTGGAAAACTCATTTCGAAAAGGGGGGATATTGAATGGCCCCCACGTAGCCCCGATCTCTCTCCATGCGATTATTTTCTATGGGGCTACCTCAAATCGGTAGTCTACGAGAATAATCCGACTAATTTAGAGCAGTTGAAGAGGAACATTATTCAGGAAAGTAACAAAATACCGAGAACAACTTTTCAACGAGTTTTCCAAAATTTGCGACTTTGGTTCCAAGAGTGTCAAGCAGCCGAGGGAAGCCATTTGGACAACATTATTTTTAAGTCTTAAAAATTCCCATGCTTCTACTTTTTAAAAATACAAATATATTTTTTTTATGTTACGTAGTTTTTTTTAATTGAATATTTAAACCGCCAACACCCTTATGGCCCACCCTGTACAACAAAGACCTCAAATCGATATAATTTATTAAAACTACAGCCCAAGAAACGCTTAACATACGGTGTTATATGAACACGACGCCTCAGTGAATACAAATATCTCGTAACTCTTTTTGTTAGGCAAATAATTTCTAAAATTTGTTTACGCTTCACAGAATATGCAACATAAATGTGTCTCTTCCAATAAAAATACGAAAATATATTGCAAACACAATATTGGTGCCACAAATTAGTCATGGATTAGAAGTCTGTTGTGGAACAAATAGAGGTAGCCTAGAACGAATAAAAATATGTTTTATCCGCATAATTCGTTTTGTGTATAAATTAAAGCATTACGATCATGTTAAACATGATCATGTGAAAACTTTATGGATCTTAAAACTATTTTGATTTTCTACAAAACTACGAAATTTGGTGGCTCCCAATATAAGGTTTCCAAATTTTATAATTTATAAAATTTAATATTTATTTATTATAAAATTTAATAATTCCATATGAATACAGAAGATTTTCATTGTCATGCTTTAGATTTATGAAGGTGTTAATGTCTTTTTTTTTTGTAGAAAAAATATAAATATTTGTAGACTTCACTGTGAATTGTTAACACTATACTTTTTATTTCTTTAAATATTCATGTTGATGCTATAATTAATATTATTGCAGCAATGTTTACCAAAATTATTTTAAAAATTGAATTGTAAAAGTCTCGAATTTGTGTCGCAAAATGTTGGTCTTCGTATTGGCCTAATTTGGCTTTGGACTATGATATAAAAATAAAATAAGGATAATAATAAAATGAAATTAGTCAACACTTTCTAATAAAACTATTAGGATAATGTGAAATAATGTAAAAATAATCTGAAATGTACCGATGGCCAATAACGGCTTCCAAATATTGCGCAATATTATAAAGTATTTCACTCCGAGCGTGGCCCGATAAAATAAATTATGACCAATAACAACTTGATTCTGCTAAAAATGTACACTGTACAAGTTAAAAAATTTGCTACAGTAGCGGGCCTGAGTTCTTTTCATTGCCTTTGGGAATACAAAAACGCCGTAATTGATTTTTTTTTTGACAAAAATTGGTCGTTTATTGTATAAAAAGCGGTACGTTATGTGTTATTTGAAATATTATCCATCGTTAGACAATACTTTTCAGCAAGTTTCTGGAAATATACGGATACCGCGTCGATAGAAACCTTCATTTTAATCTGTCCAGGGACTGACCCAATTTTTGGTTTCTTTGAACAGTACGAATCACTGCTCAGGCAGGCTGTGTGTCATCAGTCGGAACATATGATTCAGGGACAATGTCTGAATGGGGAACAGTATTGCCAATTTAGCTTTTCTCTCGCCAAATTTGCCTCCTTTTCAGTCTCTTTAGCGACCAAATTTGGATTTAGTTTTTTTAAATTTTTTTTTTTTTGTAAATACCTTACATTATTTGTGGTTTTGTTTTTGCAACTTATTTTAGCATATCGTATTTTCTTCTAAAAATAACCACAGTGATACTCAACTTAATGAAAAACGATGTGACAATGACAAGTCCTTGCTGCGTTAAAAAGAGTATTCTACGAAACGATTGGAAAATCTCAAAATTTTAAAAAAGCATACAGCTATTCTGATTCAGACGATTAGTTTTAAAGTTGAAGACACCATCAGGGGCGTAGGTGTTAGGTGAGCAACTAGGTTCTCGCTGTTCGTTTTTTTTTAATGCAACTTTATTATAAAAACATGTTTACAAATAATTCATTGAAAGTATTGCTTGTCGGTAGCTATTAATTTCTCCCCATCTTTCCGGCAAAGCTCGAATTCCGTCACGGTAAAACTGTTCATCTTTTGAGGGTATCCACGAATCTAGCCAATCCTTGATGTCGTCATATGAGTGGAGCTGCTGGTCGGCCAGACCATGTACGATCGAACGGAACAATATCGGACGGCTCAATACGGAGTGATAATTGGACGGTTCAATATCTGAAGAATATGGCGGATGGAGTAAGACTTTCCATTTTAGCATTTCCAGGTAGGTTTTAAGAAGAAGAAGAATCACTTTTTCGTACCTCTCCGTGCATTGTGGGCATTTCTCACACAGAGCTCGGCTCAATTGCAATAATTGAAGCCGATACCGATCCCCACTGATGGCTTTGCTTGGTTCCAACAACTCGTAATAGATAACACCGATCTTGTCCCACCAAAAACAGAGCATAACCTTCGCAGCGTGAATACTCGGCAAAGGCGACAACGTAGGAGCATGACCCGGCAGCCGGCAGACTTCCTTTTCTTTGGATTGCTGTAACGAATTCATTTTTCATCACCCGTTACAATACGATGAAGGAAAGCCTTCCTTTTTTGTCGTTGAAGCAGTTGTTCACAGGCAAAAAACGGCGCTCAACGTCGCTTGGCTTCAACTCATAAGGAACCCAAGTTCCTTGCTTTTGAATCATTCCCAATGCATGCAATCGCTTGGGAAAGGCTTGGCGGGTAACACCTAATACTGAATCAAGCTCTATTTGCGTTTGACACAGATCCCCATCAGGCAATGCCGTCAATTCAGTGTGTTCGAAGGTTTTTCATCTTCTTTCATGCGAAGGGTTGTCAACATCAAAATCACCATCTTTGTAACAGCACAATCAATCTCAGCACGGATCCCCATCAAGCAATGCTGTCAATTCAGTGTCTTCGTTTTTAACTTTCTTAACGCCAACGGTTATCAACATTAAAATCACCGTCTTTAAAACAACGGAAGCAATGTCAACACGTTGTTTCACGTAAAGCAGATTCTCGGTAAACGTTTTGAAGCTCTCGATGTGCTTCAGCCGCTATTTTCTTCGATTGAAAGAAGAAAATCAATACTTCCCGCATATGACGATTATTTGGCACAAAATCATACATCTTCATACAACCAAAAGAATATGACGTCAAAAGACAATTACTATTGTGTCGAAGAGGTATGTTTACCATATGCCAAAGCTTGGCTCATGGCCTTTAGGTTATGGCAGAATCGAGTAGCACTTACAGCTGGCGAAATCTGTTGGCAATCAGCTGGAACTTGGTCGCGTACATAATATGTAAAAACTTCACACGATGTCATGGTCTTTCTGATAAGTACTTCGAGGAAAAGTTGGCTGTTAAATTCAGGTTTGTTTTACAGTAGTTGTAGTAGCAGATTTCACGCCTGGACTCAATTTAAAATCCATAATCGCAACTATTGTTCACATGATCCTGGGTTCAATCCCGCACACAGCTGAGTCTCATTTATTGAGCGGCGGTCACTTCGATGTGTCTGACTAACACTTGTATAGTTGAATAATCTGCCAGTCTGATAAATGCTTTTCAAACTGCGATGCTCGGAATATTCATTAAACTGTAGGTCCTCATGAGTTAGTCCAAAAATAGAATGCGTTTAAGCTCGCTGAATGTGAAAAGCTCTCTTATATCTCATTCATTGGATACAAGGGAATTTGTTTGGTTTTGTTTTTGGTATTTCACTCCAAAAACTACGCAAATTTACTTTTAAATAATAGTTATATTTCAAAGATTCCCGCAACCCTTCTGGAGATTCATGACAACAGATATTAAAAATTTCCACTACCACGTATTAACACTGTAAAATCCTTTTTGTTATTCCCAAAAAAATCTCTTTTTGCATATAAAGAAAAAAAGACTTCGCAATCATTGAAATGATATTCAAAAGCAAAATTTTTACGCTGCATCATTGTGCATTTAATAGTTGTTAAGGGAATTGTAAATGTGTTAACCAATAAATTGCAGCAATTTTTATTCGCTTCATACTCTGCGAAAGAAAAGAAGAAGTCCAGCAAAATAACAAAAAAATCGCACACACAGTTTCAGTTAAGTGATGGTAATTTCTTTATTTTCGACATTAACAAGCTGTTAAATCATCGTATCGCGATTAATGATAGTGGACATAGGAAACCTGATGATGATGATGCGGTGACGCAATGGAGGGGGTGTGATGATGAACCACTGCCGCGGCAGGAGCATGATGCACCACAGCAGGGGCATGATGTACCACAGCGGGAGAGTGATGTACGACAGCGGGGGAGTGATGAGTTGTAATGACAGTTGGAGAAGACTTTACTAAAGTTGTCGTTGGAGCCGAATGCACTATGTGAGCAGTGGGAGTCAAGTGGACGGCTGGTGCTGTATGGTACACAGTGGGTTGATGGTGATGCACTACAGTGGTACGCAACAAAGCTGCTGCTGGTCGTTCTATAGATTTCACAATTGGCTGAGGCTTGATTATCGATTTTTTTGTAGTTGCAGCTGGTTTTTCAACCAATTTGGCCGACTGCAATGGTTCACGTCTAACTATAGCACTGAAGCCGCTCTCACCATTCACCGAATAGTCAACTATGCGCTTGTATCCATCGGCGTCATTCAATGTGTATTGACCTTGGACAGCATTACCATTTCGATTTTCCTGTTGTGACTTAATGTCTCCCGTTTCCAAATCCGCAACATTATAGGAGAATTCGTAGTTGGGATGAGGATCGTTTTCTTCCAACTTTTCCAAATAGGATTTCTCCGGCAAAATTCCTGCTGAGACCACAGCCAAACAAGCCAAGAAATTAATTACTTTAGATACCATTTTTATAGGATAAATTAAAATTTTGTGCTGTTCTTTGTTTTTGTTGATTTAGTCTATAGTTTGCAGTATGCAAATGTTGCAGTCAAACTGTTGCCTTCTTCCCTGAGATGCATCATTTTTATATGGTTTCATGACTTTGCAATTTCTGTCGTTGCCGCCAGCCACCGTTGGTTGTTTTGGCGGATACAGGAATTGTACACGCTCATGCTGTAATTATGCCTTAACAGACAGTCCCTCTGACAGAATTCATAAACCAATGACCCACTGCCCCTAAACACTTAACAAACAAAAACACGCGCAAGGAACAGGTACTTACAGTGTTTTAAGACAAGGTCGAGAGGGACACTCAACTGAATGAATGAATACTTTGCATGCCTGCCGTGACATACAAGCCATTATTATTACAGATACTTGACCTTAAAATGCATCAATCGATTCATTCATTTTAGAGACTTGCGGTATACTCACAGTTGCATCTGTATCAACAGCGGCACCAGCATCTGCTCCTGTTCGCCTTCTTGCATATTCTCAACGCCATCTCGAACCTGTTCCTTTCACTTGCGATACTACTGAGGTGAACTTAAT